>PVJD01008737.1:0-69467 GCA_004026545.1 Mormoops blainvillei
AGAATCTTTTGTTCAGGTCATCAGTTTCTAGCTAACTGATCATATACTGGAATTTCAAAATCACGGGAAGAGCAGATCTGAAAGCCAGTCCGGGTGAGACCATTCTGCGCCCTGCAGCCGGGCAGCTTCTGGGTGCAGCTCCAAGCCCTTGATTCCTTCCGCATCAGTCTGGTGAACAGGTTTCCTACGCAAACAGGAGCTCTGTGAACATTTCCTTTTCCACGCATCTTGTTTATTCATGTCGATTGAGGATATAGGTGACACCCTCACATGTAGGTTGAGGTCCAACCTCATAGGTAGGCTGCAGGGTGGGTCCAGATGCTGGGGAGACTTTAGGATTCTTCCCCCAAAAGCTAACTGCTTATTGAGGTGCCCAGAATGTACTGGAAGCAACTGTCCTAATACACATGTGAACTGCGGGCACATGATAATGTGAGTATCACCCAGCACCCACACACTCCTAGTTCTGTGTGCCAAGCATGAACCCAGAAACAGGAGCCCTCACTCTAGTCCTGCTCCTAGATCTCTTCTCTCCTCTCCTGTCCTCTCTGCTCTCTTCCTCCTTCCTCACTCTCTTCCTCCTTTCCCTCCAAAGAAAAGGCCTTACCTATGGTAACGCTTTCCACCTTCACAAGGCAGTTTTACATTTGCCCCTGACACATGTGCTTGGCAGCCCAGGCCCTCACTATGTGCCCTTGGGCAAGGCTGGCTAACTTCTCTGAGAACTGTACAGTTTGGATAAGAATAACCCCCTCTTCAAAGAATTCTTGAGAGGATTAAATGATCTAATGTATGAGAGCATTTTCCACTGGCACTGGCATGGAGAAAGTACTCATTAAGTAGCAGCTATTGGTATTGGCCCTTCTGAGTTAGGTGTCTTTTACACAAGAGGAAAGTAAAAATAAAGGGATGATGGAATCGCCCAAGGCCCTTCAGTTAATGAGAACCAGAACTACAGTTTGAATCCAGGACACTTGACTTCCTGGACACTTTTCACCACACAGCTCTGTGACCCTTTTGTCTGATCTTTTGACGTATCCTCCACACAACCCAAGAAATGTGTGTCTTAGTGACAGAGTGAAACACAGAGTGACTCTGCCATGACGTCTGCTTTATTTTCTGGCTCTGGTGGCATAGAACTGACCTGATTCCCACCCTTCTACAGAGGCCGGGAAATTATGATCTGACTCGGTCAATTTATACAGTAGCTTAAGTGGCACAAGAATGTATGCACATGTGTATACATGCATGTGTGTATGTATATATTTGTTATGTTAAACTGTACTTTTTTGTAAGAAAATTGTAGACAGGTTCAGAAAGGGAAATCTGCAGTGACATTCAGGGAACATTTAAGAACAAAGCAGAGGCCCTTCAGTGATGTGAGAGGAGAGAGAAAACAAGTTCAGCCTCCACATGATTCCGACTTCGCTTGAGCGCTGCTGATTCAGTGTTTTCATTTCTTCAAAGACATATTTGCAGTAGCGCTTATATTTAACAAGCCAGTCTGTGCTTAGTGTTTTATAAATACAAAATCAGAATACAAATTTTTTAAAAAACAAGAACACAAAATGATACTGAATAATGCTGAGAAAGCATCATAACTTGGTACAATATATTTTACGTAAAAGAAAAAAACTTTTCTGGGTACAGTCTACTTAGTTATCTTAGAACTTGAAATAAATACTCATGAGCCACTAAGGCATTATCAAATATAATCATGCTGAGAAATCAGGAAACTTTTCTAGAATCTAAACACACACACATAAATAAAATGTACCATTTATTACAACGTGCATTGCAAACTAGAGGGGAAATTTACTTCAGGTTAAAATCAATGGTCCTTTAAAATGCATTTTGTTAATATTAGACCCACTGGGAAAACCTCAAAATGTAGAAGCTTAGGGAGAGGTTTGCAAGTAGTTTCTTTAAGGCCTTGTGAATTCTCAAGGCTGAGTGTCCTTTAACTCTGACTCCTCAGAGTTGCCGTGTCTCAGTGGCTTGTTTGCTACTGCAACGCTAGGAAGACCTGGGGACGGCAAAGGCATCTCCACGGAATCACTGTATAAAGGAGTCATTTCACCCAAAGTAGAATTTTAATTCCTATAATACACACTATTTTTTTAAAAAGACTTTATTTTTTACAGCAGTTTTAGGTTCACAGTAAAACTGAAGGGGAAGTATAGACATTTTCCCTCTGCCCTCACACCTTCATAGCCCCCCCCAGAGTGATACAATTGATGTAATTAATGCACCTACATTGGCACATCATATACATTATGGTTCACTCTTGGTGTTTACATTCTATGGGTTTAGACAAATGTAAAGTGACAGGTGTCCGTTGTGGTTTCATACAGAGGATTTTCACTGTCCTAAAAGTTCTCTGTGCTCTGCCTATTGATCCCTCCTCCTTTCACCCTCCCCCACCGTAACCCCTGGCAACCAATTATCTTTTCACTATCTCCATAGTTTTGCCTTTTCTACAAGGTCATGTAGTTGGAATCATACAGTGTGAAGCCTTTCGGATTGATTTCTTTCACTTAGTAATATACATTTAAGGTTCATGAGTTGATAGCTCACTTCTTTTTAGCACTGAATCATATTCCACTATCTGGATGTACCATATTATTTGTTTTTTCACCTAATAAGAGATAATAATATACTTTTATCACAAACAGTGCAAATGATATGGAATAGGATGTAAAGTATAAATGCTCAGAGTTTTCGGTCTAAGACCTGAATCATGTCATAGCAGTAAGCTGGGAGGAGATGGGTTTAAATGTCTCTACCACTTACGAGCTGTGTGCTTTTGCACAAAAATTTATCCTTCATGAGCCTTTGTTTCCTCAACTATATCATGGAAATAATGATACATACTTCAAAGGTGCCATGAGGAACGGGAACGATAACATGCATAAAACTCACAGCACGGGGCTACGCTTACAATAAGAGCTCCATAAATGCTGGTTGGATCAGAATATGAGTTGAACCTGAAGCTAGCCATGTCCAGTCCTTGAGGACAAATATATGTGGCTTCCAGTTTCCTTACTGCCCTTGCCCCACCCCAACCAAATCCCTGGAATAGTATTCAGAAAACAGGTGGGCTTTCTACCCATCTGAATGATCTCTACTTATGAAGACCTCAAAATTCTTCTTAGATATAACGTCATTCTCAGAGAGTAAAGAACCACATATTGTCTTTGAAAGCATCAGTTTCTAAACATAAGAGTATTTTATTTGCTTATTTTATTTTGTTTTAAGGAGGGCAATATTGATTCAACTGAAACTTTATTTGAAAGCACAGTCTCTACACAATCAGTAAAATGTGCGTGTGCGTGCAATGGTGAGGGTGTGGGGGTTTGGAACTCGGTGGGATCTGGCCTCCAGCCAGCTTGTCTTCTCCCCAGTGACTGACCCCCTCAACACCCTCGAGGCCCACACAATAACTCCCAGAAATCCTAGGATCATTTGAAAACTTCTGTTCTGAATAAACCTTCCTATGCCAGAAGGGGGAAGCTGCCGGGAATATACTGCCATAGCACTCATGACTATAATCCTGTCCTTTCATCTGCCAAATGAAAATATATGTAATCTTGGGAAAATCAGAATGTGAAATAGCAGCCTTCTCATCTATTGAGAAGGCCCTTTATCTCATTTCAAATTCTTGTGATCTTTAGACCTATTTGGGGTCAGTTAATTAAGAAAGGCTCAAGGTGGGATTTATTTCAGTCTAACTTGTTAGCACATCCTTAGTATTAGGTTGGTGATGAGCAAAAAATATGAAAGTTACATAGGTTATTTCTGATTTGGGCATAAGAGAGAAAAACTGCAAGGTTCAATAGCCTGCAGGTTTAAATTTATCTAGTAGTTAGCACCTAGTTGCAGACATCCTCCCAAAAAACTATAGGAGAGACACAACCCATTTGGGTCTAAATTGAGCAAAGTAGGCACAGTGACATGAGAGTGTTATAGATGAGGCCTTGTCCTGGTATCAAATTTACCTCCATCTCCCAAGTGGGAGGGACAAAGAAAGTTCTATGCTTTAATTTGGGAACTATTTATACACCGTAGTAATTTTCACCGATGTGAAAGCAATGTCATTTGTAAGAAAGTTCTGGCTAAAACCATAGTTTTAAGAATCTGGATGGTAGCTTTCCAATAGCTATTTGTATTTCTCTTCAGATTGACAATCAGTGATATCTTTATTTACAGAAATACGCTCCATGAGTTAAATCTAAGATGGTGACATTTCAAGAAGGAGAAAAACCTTCTTTATTTGGTTGGAAACAGACAGAAGACTGTCTGTACTAATCCTCTGTAGTCCCAAACATCTTCCCTAGAACCACACTAGGTTAAACCATTTTAACTATTGAGTAAAAGTAACTACACAGCACTTTGAAAGTTAAGTTCTTCTTTTAAATAATACATATTATTATTTTCACTCATAAATTCATATCCATGCAAACCCTATTTATAAAAGGCAAGTGTTAATAATGCACATGCCACACTATTTGCTACATGGAGTGTTATCATTAATACAGCTTTTGCTTCATTCTCTTGAAAAATGGATGTTTTCAGATCAGTGAGTGGCTTCTAATTGAACAAATTCAGATCAGCCTCAATTTATCACAATCTGTTCTTTTTTGCCCTTTTCCATCTTAAAGCTTAAAAAGGTTTATTTCGTACCAGACTTTGTGTTTGTTCTTGGAGAGATACGAAAAAGATTTCCTGAAAGAATCACGTTTTCCTAGTTTCGAGCTGTAGAGACAGAATGTGAGGGGTTGTGAGCCACCGAGAAGGGTAACCTGGAAACAAAACCTGCCACTCGGCGTTATGGCTGAAAGGTCTGAAAGTGCCAATATTCTGGTCTGAACGGGTGGCCGAGTTTCATAAATATCCATGTTTTTATGTGATTAGCCACAGAAAGGAGAAATTGTGAGTCGCTGACTTGTAAGCAAATTAAAACAAATGAATGAAACACCAGAAAAAACCAAAACTGTGATTCAGTGCAGTATGTAGGGATAAAATAAGATTTCATTGCCAACGGTCACAGATTACCTGAAGGTTTAGGAATTCATCACAGGACTCAGATTCAAGGTGAAAAACCAAGCACATTCATCAGCCCAGTCCTCCATATCCTGTGTTCTATTGAAATGGTAAAAAAGGTACTAGTCTTTAAATGAACCTCTAACAATGCTGGCAAAAAAGGAATCAAGCAGAACAGAAAATCCGGAGGACCAGAAATGTCCTGCTACTGACATGATGACAAGAGAGAAAGCAAATGTGATCAAATGAACAAAGAAGAAAGAGTGGGGAAAACATCATTTCGAAACTGTAGCGCTTAATAAAATTTGAAGATCTACTTCAACTAACACAAAAAGCAGGACTGGGACCTGGAGTGCTTATCAATGTAAGTAATAAAGAACTGAATGCAGAGCGGGGAGTCAATTGGCCCCTGGCATTCCTTTAGTTCAGGTGGCTAACATCTATTGAGGACTTAGAAAAAGCCAGGTGCTCCATTGAATCTTTGTAACAGGTCTCTGAAGTACATATACTTGTTATTAGGTGTTAAATAAAGAAATTGAGGCACAGAGAGCTTAAGCAACTTATTTATGGCCACATGGCTAGTTAGTGATAGAACAGGAATTCAAACCTAGAAACAGTCTGGCTCCAGAAAACATGTCCTTAAGCCAAGCTCTATAATACTGCTCTAGAAAGCAAACTAAAAACTCCTCCTTTATGAAATTGAGGGGGTGGGGCATCAGATTCGGGATGGCAGAATGAGTGCAAGGTGCAGCCTGACCTTTCTGCACCATCCCCAGAAATAACAGCAACAAAAACATTTCAGTATACATTTATATAGTGAAAAGCAAGTAACCGCCTTCATAGGATCAGAAACTTTGAAGACTCCTGAAAGACCAAAGGCAAATGGGATGAAAGGAGGAAAACACAAATCAAAGCACATGCAGAAAAGGGATACTTTAAAAGAGAGACAGAGAGAGAGACAGAGAGGGAGAGGCCAAAGGTGCTAGAAGCCTAGATGTGGCAGTTACTGGGGAGAGAAGTGAACCTCTGGGCTGCTAAGAGACAAGTGCCCCACCCTGCCCTTGGGCTATGCTGGTAGGCATCATAGATTGTGGCCCCAGTGAGAACTATGACTGCGGACACTGACGGAAGCCCCTAGTGAAAGGACAAGAAAGAGGTATCCTCAGAAAACTGCTTCCATCCTCCAGACATGAGCTCTTCTGCCCTCCTCCAGTCACTGGAGAGCATATCTCATTTAGACGGCAGCACTGACTCTCTCCCAAAAGCAACCTTCACAGACAAGCTGACAGGGAAGCTTGAATCTGAAGAAAAAGAATCCAAACCTATGAGTCGCCAATATTTGATGTAGAACATCTCCGAACAAATGAAAGCCCTTGCATCCTGAGGAAATGGAGCAAACAGTGAACTTTTAGGATAGGTATAAATAATAGTCTCCAAAGACATGAAAGTGGATATAACATCATAAAGTAAATCAAGTGTAGGTCATGAAGCTAAAAATTTGATCACTTAAATCTAAAAATTAAAAACTCTATAGCCAGGTAGCAAAATGAACAAGGGAAAGCAAATTAATGAGCTAGATGATCAGACTGAGGGATTCTTCTACAACACAGCTCAAAAGGACAGAGAGGTTAAATGTACAACAAAAAAAGTAAAGAGGTACAGAGTTTAGACCCAGAGATTCCAATATTTATCTAACTCTTATCCAAAAAAGGAGGTCATATAGTATTGAAGGGAGGAAATACTCAAGGCAATAATGGAAGAAAATTTTCCACAACTGAAGACAGGCATCCTCGAGATGGAAGGACCCACTAATTTCCAAAGAGGATAAATGAAAAAGACATACTATGATGTATATTCAGAATTCCAAAGATAGAGACAAAATCCCAGTTGCTTCAGAGAGGAGAAGCTCCTAATTCCAAAGAAAGAAACAAGGATCGATTGACATAGGGCTCTGTATCACAACAGTATCTGCGAGAATGTCCTCTTGGGGCCGTCTCTTAAGAATTCACGTGGGAGCCCTGGCCAGGTGACTCAGTTGGCTGGAGTGTCATCCCACATACCAAAAGGCTGTGGGCTCAATTCCAGATCAGGGCACATGCTAAGGTGGCGGGGTTCGATTCACTGGCCCGGGAGCACACAGGAAGCAACTGATCAATGTTTCTCTCACATTGATATTTCTCTCTCTCTCCCACTCTGTAAAAATCAATAAATATACCTTCAAGTGAGGATTAAAAGAAATTCAAAAATTCATGTGGGAAAATTATTCTGAACCTAGAAGTCCATGCCCATCAAACTATCATTAAAGAGTAAATCAAAATAAAGACATGTTGAACACAGAGGAATTAGAGTTTTTTTAAAACCTTTGAACCTTCTCTTAATCGCTAAGTTGCACTTCAGCCAAAAAAACAAGCAAACAGAAAATGTATCTAAGAGTTTGATCCAAAAAAGTAAGGATAAGCAAAAAGTATAACAGAAATAATAATATAATAATATATATCATATGTATCATAGTATATATAAGAATATAATTGTAACACATAAGTACTGTGGTACCCTGGTATTCGTTATGAATTAGCTCCGGAACTCAGGACAAGTGCTAAAATCTACAAGTACCAAGCAAGTGACAAGTAATGAAGCATTTTCTCTTGCAGGGCAGCGTTGTGACTCGTGCAAGTTCTACCAGGTGCAACAAGTCCCGAGCAAGTGCTAAGTGCTGAAGCATTTCTTTCTCGTCAAAATGCAATGAATACAGGGTTTGATGAGTTCTGAAGCTGATGACTACCAAAGTATGACTGTATTATATAATACCTATTAGGTATGTAGGGAAAAAAGGGGACCACATACTAAACCTGACAAGTGCAAGGGAGGCCTGCCTGACAGTCCTTACGAACTCAGAGACCTAAAGTAACCACATAGGATGTTCTGAAATTAAAACTTCCTAACGAAAGGCGAGTCCTGGCAGGTAGTCACATCCTAGGCTGGTATCTTCCTTGACTCGGTCAATCTTTACCTAACTGAGCCTGTCTATTGTCTTTTGCATCTATGATAACATACCTTTGAAATGTCAGGGTAATCCCTTTTCTAGAACCCTTAAGGCAAATTCCCCCATCAGAACACAAGACCACAGAACCCCTGTTCGCCCACATACCATCTCTGTGCTGTACATATTTATTGTTAACTATCCTATACCGACCAATGTAAAAACAGAGTCTATCTGTTTTACTTTTTATCCAATATCAAAGATCTCTCGCTTTGCTTCCTCCTGCCCCCTTTACCACCAATGGATTTCATATAACCCCCTTACGTCTTCTTATTTGATTCTGATGTATAAAGTAAGTGATAAAACTGCTAATTTCCAGAGCATTTTTGCAATCAGTTGAGATTTTGCTTCCCAGCAATTGTTGTCAGTTTGGCTCAAATAAATCTATAAAAATTCTCTACAGGTTTGGATGTTTCTTACATCAACATTTACATAGATAGTATATGATATATAGTGTATACTATGTAATATATGTAAAAATAATAATATAAATAAAATAATATGACAAGTATACAATAAATATCCCTAATAATCTGGAACTAAAATCTCAACGTGGGAGATAGCTGGGAAGAAATGAAGAGGGAGACTTCCAGCCAAGATGGAGCTGTAGGTAGGTATACTTTGCCTCCTGGCACAACCAAAAGAAGGACAACAACAAATTTAAAAACAGAAAACAGCAAGAACTGCCAGAAAATCGAACTGTAAGGAAGTCCAACAACAAAGAAGTTAAAGATGAAAAATTCATCTGGACTGGTAGGAGGGGTCGAGACGGGTACAGGGAGCCAGGGCAGAGGGGACATGGCAAGGTAGTGGCTGGAGGACCGGGTGGGTGAGAAGGCAGCTGGTGGTCACACATCTTCATGTGGGTAAATTGGGAAGAACAACAGGGGAGCCAGGCAGACCACACAACCCAGGGTTCCAGCATAGGGAAAGAAAGCCTCAAAACCTCTGGCCATAAAAACCTGTAGGGGTTGCAGGGTGGGAGAAACTCCCAGCCTCACAGGAGAGTTCATTAGAGGAGCCCTCAGGGTCCGAGAATGTACACAAACACACCCACCCAGGAACCAGCACCAAAAAGGCCCAGTTTGCTTGTGGGTAGTGGGGAAAGTGACTGAAAGCTGTTGAGAGCTGAGTAAGTGGCATTGTTCCCTCTCGGACTCCTCCCCCATGTACAGCTCCACAAAGCAGCACAGTGGGTTGCCCCACCCTGGCAAATACCCAAGGCTCTGCCCCTTACAACAGAACAGGAGCACCAGAGACAAAAAAAATATGACCCAAAGGAAAGAACATCAAAGCTCCCAAAATAGAACTAAGTGATAAAGAGAGAGCCTACCTATCAGATGCAGAGTTCAAAACACTGGCAATCTGGATGCTCACAGAAATGGTTCAGTATGGTTGCAAAAGAGTAGAAAAAGTGAAGGCTATGCAAAATGAAATAAAGAAAAATACACAGGGAACCAACGGGGAAGGGAAGAAAACCAGGACTCAAATCAGCAATTTGGAGCAGAAGGGAGAAAGAAACATTGAACCAGAATAGAATGAAGAAACAAGGATTCAAAAAAATGAGGAGAGGCTTAGGAACCTCTGGGACAACTTTAAACATTCGAATATCCGAATCGTAGGGGTTTCAGAAGGAGGAGAGGAAGAGCAAGAAACTGAAAACTTATTTGAAAAAATAATGAAGGAGAACTTCCCCAATCTGGCAGAGGAAATAGACTTCCAGAAGTCCAGGAAGCTCAGAGGGTCCCAAAGAAGTTGGACCTAAGGAAGCACACACCAAAGCACATCATCATTACATGACCCAAGATGAACGATAAGGAGAGAATCTTAAAAGCAAGAGAGAAGACAGTTACCTACAAAGCAGTTCTCATAAGACTCTCAACTGATTTCTCAAAAGACACCTTACAGGCAGGAAGGGGCTGGAAAGAAGTATTCTAAGTCATGAAAGGCAAGGACCTGTGTCCAAGATGACTCTATCCAGCAAAACTACCATTTAGAATGGAAGGGCAGATAAAATACTTCCAGATAAGGCAAAGTTAAAGGAGTTCATCATCACCAAGGCCTTATCATGTGGAATGTTAAAGGGACTAATCTAAGAAAAAGAAGATCAAAACTATGAACAGTAAAATGACAACAAACTCACAACTATCAACAACTGAACCTAAAAACAAAAACAAAAACAAACCAAGGAAATAACTAGATCAGGAACAGAATCACAGAAGTGGAGATCACATGGAGGGCTATCAGTGGGAAGAGGTGGGGGTGGTGGTGAGAGAAAGGGATAAAAGATACAGGAAATAAGAAGCATAAATGGTAGGTACAAAATAGACAGGGGGAGATTAAGAATAACATAGGAAAGGGAGAAGCCAAAGAACTTATACGTATGACCCATGGACATGAACTAAGGGGGTGGGGAGGGGAGTGGGATGCTGGTGGGAGGCAGGGCACAGGGCAGAGGGGAATAAAGGGGAGAAAATAATGGGATAACTATAATAACATAATCAATAAAATATACTTTAAAAAAAGAAATGAAGAAGGAAAGGTAAGCATTTTAAGGTTCTCCTTTTTTGGAGAAATTATATACATGTTGATTACTTTAATGACATTGATAGAAAAATGTTTGTTACTATTAAAATATTAAGACCAACCACCAGAAGATTAGAAATATAATGCAAAGACTGACATTTCCAAACTTTAGAATGGGTTTGGAAATTAAACAAGAAAATGATCTGGTCAATAAAGAGCAAACAAAATGAAAAAAAAGTTTTTAAAAGTATGGCAACTAGAAAACAAAACAGGATAGTCAATGGATGAAATAAACTCAAACATATCACTAATTATAGTAAATATTAATGGATTTAAAACATTTTAAAATAGAAGACATTAATCTAATAAGGATAAAAAGAACAGGAAGTAGGATTATAACAACAAAATTTTGGACACTGTAAACAGAAAGATAAGTGGTTACTGACTTAGCACACCTGAGACTAAAATAGAGTCTGGACTAGGGGCAACAGGACATGCTGAGGGATGGGTTACCACATAAAAAACAGAGAAGCGAAAGTCGAGGTAAGTACGTAAAGGATCTTGAGACCCATTCTCCTGCTCCCAGCTGAATCCCAGAATCTTTCTGGTGATGCTTTTACCAACCAGATGGAACACTAAGGGATTCTTCCCTGGGAAACAGGAGCAGCCCCGAGCACAGACGAGAATACTGACATCGGGGGTTCCCCAATTAAGCTGCCTGGTCAGTCTCCCTGCTGGGAGGCCAGCCATCAATAAGCCTGACCCATGTTCACAAAGCTTTCTATCAGCTTTTTAGTGCCCCATCCTTAAATGAGCATAGACTCGGGAATCAATATATATCTGAGGAAAGCCTAACAGGGAATATCAAAGCCACAAGCAGAATGAAAAAAGTTGGATGAAACAGTCTGTTTTAAAGAAAACTTTGAAAAATACTATTCTCAGAGAAATAAAATAAAATTAGAATGCTTTTAATAAAAAGCATTCAGTGCAAAAATAGTCCCTAAAATTAGACATGCTATGGATAAATATTAGAACTCTGGGGGGAAAAATTTTTTCAGAGGATAAAAACAGGTTGCACACCCAAAACTAGAAGAATTAAAATTGCATCAGGCTTCTTAATGACAAAATTGGTAACTTGAAGAAAATGGAGCAATGCCTTCAAAAATTTTGAGGGAAATAGATTCCAACACAGAATTAATTTCAAATCCCATCAATTATCAATTAAGTATGAGGGTAGAATAAAGATGTTTTCAGAAATGTTAGATATCAAAATGTGTATCCCATGCACTGTTTTTTAGGAAGGAACTGGGGGAGGTATTCCACCAAAATCAGTAGGTGAACTAAGAAATAATACGTGAGATTCCGGACCATGGAATCCAGCACAGGTGAGGTGAGAAAATTCTCAAAATGATGGCAGGGGGCACCCTGGGAGGAGAACCATGAGACAAGCCTAGGAAGAAAAGGTTCAAAAGAAAGAAGTTCATAAATTTCCAGTGTAGAATTCTCCAAAAAGACAAAATTGCTGGCATACCACATGTGCTCAAATACACATAACAAAAGGGTATTTAAACAATTAGCAGTAAGTTTTGGTATAAAAGATAAATGTATTTTAAAAACTAAAATTAAGGAGGAAATAAATAACTCCAGGGAGAGCTAAAAGATGGGCAACAAAGCTTTGAATAAAGCTCACATGGTCATAATCATAAAAATATAATATTGATCTAACCAAAATTACATATAAGTTCATTAGAAAGATAGGAGGGAAAGATTATAAACATTATAAACAATGATTATGAAAAATAAGAATAAAACTTTTTTTAAAAGCAGAAATTTAAAGGGATTATGGTTGAGATACTGTATGTACTAAACTCTTCATCTTTCATAGTTAAGAACTAAAAGGTGGCATCCAAATTGTGGATTATGGCCCTGACAGTTGTGGTTCTGTTGGTTGGGTGTTGTCCCACAAAGCAAAAAGTCGCAGGTCCCATTCCCAGTCCGGGCACATGCCTGGGTTCGGTCCCTGGTTGAGGCGAGTAGGAGAGGCAACCGATTGATGTTTCTCTCTCGCACGGATGCTTCTCTCCCTCTCTTTCTCCCTCCCTTCCACCTCTCTACAATATGTAAATAAATAAATATTCAATTTGTGAATAATGAATCATAAATATTTTATTTAAATTATAAAGGAAAGCACCAAAAGATATAAAACAGAAGCAGTTGAAGTAGTATTAGAACTCTTTTTGGGAACTGGAATAAGGGGTTGGGAGAAATGACAATTATTTTTCACTCTGTATTTGTTTCCCCTTATGATTTGAATATTTTTACTATGCTGCCATCGTTTGAATCCCCCCAATACCATATGTGGAAATCCTAATCACTAAAGGTAATGGTACTAGTAAATGGGACCTTTAGAAGGTAATTAGATCCCATGGGTAAAATCTTCATGTATGGGGTTATTGCTCTTATAAAAGCCATCCCACAGAGCTCCCCAGCCCCTTCCACCACGTGAAGACACACTAAGAAGTCTGACCTGAAGAGTGCACCGGTGCCCTGACCTCATACCTGCAGCCTCAAAAACTGAGAAGGAAATTTCTGTTGTTTATAAGTTATGCAGTCTGCAGTATTTCATTATAATAGACTCAACAAACTAAGGCTATGCCTAGATAGAACTTTAATTTTTATAAAGAACTAGCTTAAAATGAAAAAAAGAAATGAGGGTAGATCCACATCAAGAAGGAATTGGTAACATATCCTCCAGCAGCTGAGGACATAGCCATGCCGTGGAATTCTGGCAGGTGCTGAAAATACCGAAGGGGGGCTCAAGGCTCCCATGGAGGGATGTCCTCAACGTGATGTTGGTGAAAGTGTTTTTTCATTCATTTATTCAACCAATATTAATCAAGGGACTATTACGAGCCTAGGACTGCGTTAAGCACTTGTTGTACATTGGAGAATACTAGTTCCTGTGGAGCTTACAGTCTGGTGGGGAAGATAAACAATAAAATAAACATAAAAATAAGTGTATAGTTACATTGGGATTCCTGTACAGAGACTGAGTCCTAAGAAAAGTCCTCTTGGTTACAGAAAAAAATATGTAATAAGATCAGTTTTATGTGAAAATACTATGTAAATGTAAAAGTATGCATTATAGATGTAGGCTTATGCATACATAGAAAGAGGGCTAGAAATGTACGTAAAAAGGTCAGAATCGAGAGCAGTAGGTAAAGGTAGCAAAAGTTTCATTTTTTTACTTTGTATTTTTATTTCAGGTGAGTGTTAATTTTGTAATTTTTGTAATTTAACAATTAAAATTAACACAGATTCATAGGAAAAATAAGTAGGACTGGTCGATAAAGTAGACAATTGAGCAATATGCTATTCATCCCTTCTGGAAGAAAAAAATAAAACATTTTGCCCATGCATAGAGAGAGTTGTTTACATTATATTCCTATAAAAAGGAATAATGCTATTATTTATTATACTTTATTAATTATATTAATTATTAATGAACATATTAACAAACATGTAGCCAAAGGGAGTTCTAGAATGTTAATTTACACTCTATTAAAAATATTAAATTACCTGGGCATTATTTCTTATTTCTGTATCATAGGCCTCTTGTGTTTTAATTAAGATAATTTTTTTTAATGAGACAACTCAACATTTTGCAGATCTTTAAACTCTACTAATTCAATTCACTTATAGTCAACAAACTTTTGACACGTCTGTGTGACAGGACCTTTGCTAGGACCTGAGGGACACAAAGATGAGTAAGACAGGAAAGCGGCTCACAGGAAATACACAGGGAGTCTCAGTGTCTAGATAAGGGTCTCTCCACCTTTTAAAAGATGGAAATCTTTTATAGTTCCCCTCTGGTTGTCATCTTCTCATTTCTGTATCAAGCTATTAGGTTATTTTTTTAAGGTAGCCAGGAGTCATGTGGCTCTTTTGGTTAATGGAAGTTTGAAATGTGGCCCTCGAGGCATAAAATATAATTTTGATATTCAGTACTGTGTTCTTCTATGTTGAGCAATATCAACAACTGAAGTTAGGGCAATACCGTACCCAGAACCTGGATGTAACCCCATTGGTGCGTACCAGTGTCACACCTTTTGTACTCATGTTCCCAGCTGGACTTGCCGAGAAAAGCACCAACTGTGTGCATAGAATAATGGCTCTGCCTCCTTCGTTTTGCGTTGATGTGAATCCAGCTGCAGACTCTATCAGGTAAGCAGGTGTAATCACTTTTCCATAGTTTACTGTCACTGGAGGCCAAAACTACCCAGCACCACAGTGTTTGTGCCTTTCTTATGGCACTTAAGGTATCCCGTCTTAATTTACATGCTTACGTGTCTATCTTCCTCCTCTAGAATGTGAGTACAGTGCAAAATGCCTGGAAATAAACTTTTGATTAATAAGTGTTTAATAAGAAAAAAATAGTAAGGTTGCTTGGTGGAAAGTCTACTGTGCAGATATGATATGAAATATTTCTTGTTTCCAAAACTTCGTACCCCATTTCCCCAAGGTACAGCATTTTTAACTCAGTATTTGAAGAGCGTCTGTGAGAACCTGGCCTTGAAAACAGTAGTAACATGTATTCATTCTTTTTTATGTGTGCATTTATTTACACTTTGTGTTATTTATCTTCATACCAAACCTTTAGTCAGGTACCATTTTATCGCCACTGCACACGTAAAGAATGCAGGCCTAGAAGAAATATGACCCACGTCAAGACAGAGCTAATAAAGGGTAGACACAGGATTCGAACGCACACTTTCTTGTCTTTGGAACCCAGGCATTAAATCATTGTATTATACTAAAGGCAGAGTTCCCAGGACTGTGAGAGAAAACAGTAAATATTGTATTAATCTCTTGAAGTGGTAGGACAGGCAGGGCAGTTTAGGATGGCATGGTTATGACTGGAATGCTAATCTCTTTGAGTTAGGTAGAAGTTGATGCCAGTAACATGGAATTCCTTTACTATAATAAGAATAATGTACTTGAAAAGTCATTCTGCTGTTTCTCAGGCAGCATTTAGCCACTTACCATTCATTTACATCATGGAAATAATTACAACTCATTTTGTAATTTGGGCAAATATGCATAATGAACTATTTACAATACTTAGACCCATGATTATGCCATGTGATTATAGCATAATATGTTTGTTAACAGGGATTGATAAAACTAATCTTTTAGTTGTTTTTTTTTTTCATAATGCCTTTTTAAAAACTCCAATGTTTAACTAATTATTAGTCTTTTCTTTTTGTCTAACATTTTAGTAAAACTTCCCCTTCTCATTTTAAAGTTTCGGCATCAGAAAGGCCCAAGTTTGCATCTTGGTTCTACCACTCTCTAGTTGTGGAACATTGGACATGTTGCTTAACCTCCCTAAATAGAAAATATGCAGATATGGAAAGCAGGAAAAAGAAGTCTTAACCTGCCAAGTTCTCTGAGAAGAGATAAAGTGCGTGAAGCCCCTAACCCAGTGTCTGGAACCCAGTAATGGTAACGATGATGATGATGATGATGATGATGATGATGATGATGATGATATTAACAGCCTTTACTGAATGTTCCTATTTGCCAAGTACTTCTCTGAGTGCTTTATATGAGTAAACTCGTGTATTTCAGGAAAAGAAGCGAGCAGTAATCACTGTAATAATAGTGTTCAGTTTGAGGACAGCATGCCCTTGCCACCATTTCCCTACCAGAAACACAGTGATGGGAGGTTTAAAAAGTTATTGTAGCTCTTTGGGTTTTACTCAAATGAATTAAAGATTTACATTGACACGAACACCTGCACAGGAATGTTTAAAGCGGCTTTGTTCATAATTGCCAAAACTTGCAAGCAAACAGTTTGTTTATTTTATTGGTGAATAGATAAACAAACTGTAGTATATTTATACACTGAATTTTTTTTAAACAAAACAAAAAACAAAAAAGAACTATCAGGCCACAAATACACATGGAGGAACCTGAAATGCACATTACTAAGTGAAGGGAGCCAATCTGAAACAGGGTACTACACACTGTATGATTCCAACTACATGGCATTCTAGAAAAGGCAAAACTATGGAGATGGTAAAAAGACCAGTGGTTGCTAAAGGTTCAGGATGGGGGAGGGAGGGGTGAAAATGAAGGGCAAAAGGAATTTTTAAGGGAGTGAAACTATTCTGTACGATGCTGTAATGGTTGCTATATGTCAAATATCCACATTCTAGCCACAGAATGTACAGAGTGAGCTCTAATAGGAACAATGAACTGTAATTAAAAGTAATATGCCAATATTAATATTCATCAATTGTAACAAATGTTCCACACTGACGTGAGATGTTAACAAGGGAAACAGTGTGTGTTTGGGGAGTGAGGAGAGTCGTATATGTGAACTCTGTACTTTCTGCCCAATTTTTTATAAACCTAAAATTGCTCTATTTTTAAACTTATCAGAGTTACACTTTAAAAACTATATTTAAAGTAATTTTAGACAGTTAATTAATAAAAATATTATTTTTCCTAAAAAAGTCATTGTAAAAAACTCAAAGTTGGAAATCGTCTTTGTTAAATAAGATTAGCTGTAATTGGATTACTATATTATTACTGCTTCACACACACACACACACACAGAAGAAAAGAAAGAAAAAATTATTCAGAGACTAAATAAAGGAAACCGACCTTGAGTGGCCACCTCAGCCGCACTGAACGATCTCAGACAAGGAGGAATCGCCAAGTTGGTGTGATTCCTTAAGGGTGACCCTCACAACAGCAGCACCTGATTTACCTGAGACACTTTAGAAATGCAAATTTGCAGGTAGGACCAAATCTGCTGAATCAGGGGATGGGGCTCCAGGTGGTGCATGGGGGCGGGGCCGGAGGGCAGGTAGGGGTGAAGGACTAGGATCACTGAGGCCAGCCCATCCCTCTCTCCTGACAGCCATACAAGCTCTATGTCACACTATCCTCATTCATCATCACTGACTCCACATTCCCTGTTTAGACCTCCCTTGACTACCTTCATGTTTAAAAAGTGATACTAATGAGTGGGAAAATGTTAGCATCTCTAAAAGAAATTTGAAAATTCCTCAGGAAAAATATTGCTGTCAAGAAACTTAACAGTGGGATGATTGAGTTTGAACACAAAAATAGAAAGTAGAGAGCCCACAAAATAATATATCATATCTACATGCAAGTTACAATAGTGCCAAGTGTTGCAATTCTGAGGACTCACTAAGGGGAATAGTGAATTGAGCTAGACACATTACTAGGTACATTTGAAATGGGGTACATTTGATAAGTTCATAAAAGTGCTTTGTGAACTGCACGCCACTACAGGAATGTTCACTGTGGTTATTATTGTCTTCCTGGGAGATGTTGATGGGGGAACTCAACAAGAGTTAGACGATTTTAGTTTTAGGTAATAATAAACTTAGTAGTTAATGCATGTAAAAAGCTATTGTTTCAGAGCTGAAGGTATGGCCCACCCTGACTCCAGGAGACCACAAGCAAGTCAACCTTTGAGCCCCAGAAGAGGCTGTAAGCAATCAAGGTGGTATCCAACCCTTTGTGTTCCAGGGAGAGACATCCCACCGCCCAGGATGCAGATAAAATCACCCAGGACACACGACGTAGAACCCAGGTAAAAAATCATTGTCAACGGATAAAAGGATGTTAGGGAAATTGCCGGACTGCATCTTTTATCTGATTAACCTCTTTCCTGAATTCCAAACCCCTGACCTACATTTTTCTTCTCATTATAAAAAGGGTCCATTTAAAATGGAATGCAAGGTGGTCTCTTTGACTCCATAACCCACCGTCTTCTCAGGCTGCCAGCCATCTGAATAAAGCGCCCATAAAGATTCAATCCCTGTCTCTGTTCATTCGTTCTGGTAGTGACAGTCAGCGTGAACACCGACTTTATTGGTTTCAGTATCAGCTTCAAGCCATGTTTGAAAGGAAGGGAAGTCTATAGACTTGGTAGAGGAGATTAGAGAAGAAACAAAAATCTATTGATGGAAAAAGAAACGAGAAAATAGGGGAGCGTGGGAAATGAAAAACAGATTTGTGTAGTTCTTATAGAAATAAAGAAAACTGTGGGAAACCGGTAAAGTAGGTGTCAGAGGGAAAGGACAATGTGGGAAAAGGGAGGCTGGGGGTGGGAGGGGTTTGTGCTTAGCTTATGACTTAGAGGGTCATTCAGCCTGAACCTCACCTGGATTCTGGAAGCTGAGAAAGTGGAGGTCCTGATTCAAGTTAGATGTGGCAAACACTTAAAAGATACAAATGACATTAAAACTGAATTAAATGGTTACTTAAACGTTGTCAAGTGAAGGAATCTGTTGGAGGCTTCCACACAATTCAAACTTGCTCTCTGATGTGGTGGGTGTGGGGTACTTCCATAGCAATTACTTTGCAAAAAGAATTGAAAAGAAGAAGGGTGGAAGAAGCTGTTTCTGCTGTCAGAGCACTGACCAATCCTTGGACACCTCAGTCGTTCTGAATGGAGACACGGAGCATCATTGTGGGAATCTACAACGCTGGTGATTTAGGCAGGGCTGAACGTGGCAAACTGGTTTCTCTTTGGAGAAACATACTTGTCTTTCTCAGTGATCGTTGCTGAAGACCTGCCGCTGAGACCCGGCAGCAGCTCCAGGAGCCAAAACAGGACAAGGCTCAGCAGGTTACAGGAATAAGGGCTTCAGTTCAAGCTGAGAAAGCAGATATAGGAAAACAGACTGGGTTAGTTAGGTAAAGCCCCTTCTTAACCTATTGCCAAGAAATAAGTTGCCAGCAGACACTAGGGTCAAGTAAAAATTGAATGGCGCTGTCATTACCTTCTGAAACAGAGGAGATCCTCAGGATTAATGGCATAGTTTGTAAGAACTAAAATTATTTCAGATCAATTTCCTAGGGACAGCCCATTAGGGAGTCCATGGAGAGGTGGATGACATTCAAACACAGCCTAGAAGAGTATGATTATAGGATCAGAGCCTACTTGTCACCTCTGTTGAGCATTGCTCAGACTAGAACTAGGAAAGACTGGGAAGGCCCCTAAAAAGCATGGACTTTGTGGAAAAGGAAAGTGGAGTGATGTGTTTTGGTAAGTTGGTGCTCATTGCCCCAGCCCATCAGTTGCTAGTGAGATGTGGGCTGTCCCGGTCAGAATCTTCTTCATACAGGAGGTCAACTTAGGCTGACCAGATCCAAAAGAAGAATTCGCTGGCAGAGACGAAGGGTAGCCCACCTCGAGATCTGAGGAGATGATGACCATTCCTAGACAGATTCTGGAATGGATAGAAAATTCTACCAGCCTAGAGGCATGCCAGGCGAAAATGAAGAAAAGAAATTCAAGGCTCAGATCTTATAAGTTGTATCAATAGGTTAGATAATGGCTTTTCTAAATTTTTTTTAAAAACCCTGTTAATCCATATATCTTTGGTTTCTTTTTTAGAGTTAAGGAAGTCTCCTCTGAGAATACTAACCTGTCACTGATTAATTGAGACTAAATGATATTTGTCACTACTTTAAAGACAAGGACAAAAGTTAAGATCTTTGCGTTAAGATCTTTGAATTATCCAGTGACATGATAAAATGAGTCTTCAAAGAGAAAGTCCTGAGCAGCAGCTTATCGGATGAATTAAAAGAGAGGATTGAAGGCAGAGCGCTGTTGAAATGATTTAAAACCTAAGATAACAGCCCTGGCTGGTGTGGCTCAGTTGGTTGGAACATCATCCCATAAACCAAAAAGTAAGCAGGTTTGATTTCTGATCAGGCACATGCCTAGGTTATAGTTCGGTCCCAGTTGAGGTACCTACGGGAGGCAACTGATTGATGTTTCTCTCTCACATCAATGTTTCTCTTCCCCTCTCTCTCCCTCCCTTCCCCTCTCTCTAAAATTAATGAGCATGTTCTCAGGAGAGAATTTAAAAAAAAACACCTTAAGATAACAATTGCTAGGATTTGATGGTAATAATAAAATGGACAAGCATAAGAAAGAATTGTGTAGAGTTGGGTGTAGGTTGAAAGACAGAAGCGAGAGGACCCCATGTCTTCTGAGCAAGGGGGAGAACTAGAAGAATACTGGAGCTCTTGACAGCAATGAGGAAAGTAGGCTGAAGTGACTGTTTGATGGGGGGCAGATAATGAATCATTTCAATGTTAGATTTTAAGATAAGTAGAAGATCAACATTTGGGGGGGAAACTAGAGATATGGTAACAAAAAAGAAAGAGTGAGAGGTCAAGTAAAATTTAGAAAAGAAAATACCCAGGTTGAAAATATGTGCATAGTGGTAGAGCAGCGATTTTCAACCAGTGTGCTGTGGTCAGCACACAGTGTGCCACTAGAATTTGTAAAACATGCAATACCTGACTATTTAGTCAGGGGCACTGATCTCTTCTCCCTTAGATTGTCAAATAAAAAAAGACAACAGTCAATACAATAGTGTTTTGGTGTGAGAGAATCAAATTTATACCTTTTTTTTTTTGGCCAGATTGGCAAAACACATATACTTTGGTATACTGCAGAATTTTAGTAATTGGTTTATATGTGCATGAGGTGAAAAAGGTTGAAAATCACTGTGGTAAAGAAAAGAACCAAAGGCACAATGACAACAATAGTAACGATAACTTCTACTTACTGAATGGTTACTATGTTCTAGCCATCCTAACAGCATGTTTTATCTCTAGACACTGTGAAATAGATTTCATTGTTGCTATTAAAGTTGGGAAATTGAGGTTCCAAGAGGTTAAGGGACTTGCATAAGGCTCAGGAGTAAATTTCTCTTTCTTGTCTCCCAATCCAGTCTCTTTCCACTGCCTGTTTCCTTTCATGTGTGGGGGTTCAGTCTCCTTGTTGCAAGAAGCTTGAGATGGAAATATGGAAATATGGATATAATGGAAATAGCTTTGGGGTAACTTTAAATAGAATAGCATAAGGGAAATTGGGGTGTAAACACTGGCTGGGCCCAGTTCTGGTATAGAAAGAGGCCAAGAAATTTGTAATGTCCTGTTTCAATAATGAAGAGGTAGTGAAGGGAGCATTTCCCCCTAGTCCTAAACCTGACTCAGCACAAGGACAGAAGCTGGAAACATAATTTGGTTTTCAAATACTTGATTACCTTCCCCATGGATGCAAAGGGAAAGAAGAGACCCAGACAACAACTTTGGTGAGAAGCAGAAGTTCCAGTAGGGGGTTGAGTGGAGAAAACAGAGGTACTTTACAGTTTCATTAATAAATTCCCAGAACACTATATAAATCCACATTCAATTATAAGCCCTCCACACCCTTCCCTCTTCCCTTGGGCCCCATACATTACAAACACAGATATAAGCAACTTTTATTCTATTTTCCTAGTATTGACCATAATAAGTATCAGGTTGGCCAAAAAGTCCATTAGATTTTTTCCATAAAATAAGGCACATTTTTCATTTTCACCAATAGCTTCATTGATTTGGATATTTCGAGTATGTCGGCTATTTCTCACATGGTATAACGTTGATTGTTCTCAGTTAATATCTTGATTTGATTGTTATCAACTTCAACTGGTCTACGCAACCATGGAGCATCATGCAGTGAGAAATCTCCAGCACGAAACTTCTCAAAGCACTTTTGACACATTCAGTCGGTCACAGCACCTTCTCCATACACTGCACAAATTTTTTTCCATTTCAATTGCATTTTTTACCTTTCTTGAAATAATAAAGCATAATACACCAAAAATGTTATATATTTTCTTCCATCTTTAATATTAAAATTCACCAATTTTTGGTAAGTTCTTAAGTGTACACTGATATGACAGCTGTCACAATACGATCTAAAAATTTGTTTTGAATGAAGTTAAAGACAACTAAGTGCTACTAGAGCCATCTTATGGAAAAAACCAAGTGAGTTTTTGGCTAA
Organism: Mormoops blainvillei; assembly: GCA_004026545.1. NCBI lineage: Eukaryota > Metazoa > Chordata > Mammalia > Chiroptera > Mormoopidae > Mormoops > Mormoops blainvillei. The sequence goes on from PVJD01008737.1 coordinate 22,503, forward strand.
CACAAATATGTATGTTTTGAAGTCAAATGATGAGATCCTATAATTAGTGCCACTTAAGCATTTACTAATCAGTTAATACATGCTAACCTCTGGTAGAAACCAGGATATAGAGACAGAGTAGACATTTCATGACTTCCAGAAACTTACCATAAATCATATCATCGGTGAGAGAAGTATGAATTAAGTATTCTGGGCATAAAAAAAGGAATGAAAATCCTGGCCTGGAATGGTCAGACAGAAGCTCATCCGGAGATAACACTTGTTCTGGGCCTTGAAAGGCAAGTAAAATTGCCTGAGGGGCTCAAGGACACATAGGAAAGATAGAATATTTTAATGGAGAAGGGAACAATTGACCAGACTAGACTTGGCCCCAAAGGGAAGTAGACCACAACCTAATGGACAGCAGACAAAGGAGCCTGAAGGATGTCTTCCCAGTGCAGCACCATCAGCTGGGGGGTCAACAGCAGGAGCCCAGGTAGCAGGCAGCGGCTGAAGCCTGAGGGTCAGTAGAGCCGTAGTTCCAGGGCTCGCTCTCTCTGGTCCTAGAGCCAGAACCTGAGAGAGACTTTGACAAAGGCTCAGCCATGGGCTAAGACAGAGTCCCTCTCAGTGTTAGAATGCTTAAAGAAGCTGCGGTCCATGGAGAATAGTCTTGGCCATCCTCTGACGAGCAGACTGTCAGTGCCTAGAATACAGCCCAGGAATATCAGATACTGAGTCTTTACAATAAGATTAATCTGAGACCCCACCCGGCCAATGTGAGCTAGTGCTCATTTTAATATTTCCCCAAATTACTACTACAATCTGGTTTACAGCAGATGTGTTCAATATATATTTTCTGAACATCTACCTGGATATGTTTTTATGCTACATTAAACTTGTTTTGCTTCCACTTCCTGCACAGCTACATGCTACATTATCATCATTATTCATCATCTTACTAGCTCCCAAATATGGTGGGTTTACCATGTGCCAGATGCAATGCTTGGGGCTGGAGATATCTGATCCCCAGAACACTCCTACAGGGCAAACATTATTAGCCTTATTTTACAAATGGAGAAAGTTAACTTCAGAGAGATTTCAGATCTAGCTCAGACTCACATGTAGCTAATAAGTGGCAAAACAGTAGGATAGCAAAACCATGTCTATTCGGCATCAAAATAGCTCGCCTCAATAGTTAATAAGTCATTTTAATTTTAAAAAATTGGTCAACTAAAAGCGAGCAAAAGTCCCTCTGTTTAGTTGTATTGTGAGGATGTAACAGTTAAGTGAGTTTTCTAAGATTTATTTTAAAAAATATATATGAAAGCATAAAATTTGATGAATTTTCACCAGCTAATAAGACTGATTTTTACATTTTGGTTGGATACATTAGAGTTCCATGTATATAGCACAAAAAAATCACTTTTTGTATGTGTCTACTATAACCTTACAATAAGAGGGAAGATGTAAATGTCCAACCTGCAGACTTGAATAAATCTTCTTCTAAAATTTACAAACAGCCTTCTGGAACCATAATTCAAGTGCCTTATCTACTTTTCTGCCTGCCACGTGTTAAAAATTCTACTTAGTTAAGATGCAATCAGCTCCATCACCAAGGACTTTTAGGCTGAATTGAAGACATTTTTACTTCACTATACTCTGGTTATCTTTTCCAAAATATCTCAATTCTTCCCATCTCCTAAGAATGAACACAACTCCACTGAATTCAACTCTGAGTGCCTCAGAAGTTAGAGATCTGGTGGAACCTCAGTAGCCCTACTTATTCTCATTTCACAAAACTGCAAAATGTAGCAAGGAAGTTACATCTGATTAGCAAAGAACCTTGCAACATTCCCTTTTTAATGTGTTCCTGTCTGACAGGGAGTATGAATTGTTACACTACACCCCCGATCGCTAAATCTGCCCCCTCTCCCGGAGGTGCCAGCTGCTGCCTGCTCGCCGGCAACAGCTCTGTCACTTTTGCTTTGCATCCTAATTAAGAAGAAATAGAGAGACACGTGGAAGTGCAAGTACCAGAAGAATTGTGCTATCTGTCATACTGTCCTCCAGATGTTCCAACGGTGCCTTTGAATTTGGATAGAGGAGACACACAGAAAGAACCCTGGCCCCATGAAACCTTTCTGTGACTACTTGTTGAAGAAAGACAATTAACAACCAAGCAGCTGCTAATGGGGACCTTTAGCTGGGGAACTTGTTATGAAGAATATTTACCAGCTCTCAGAGGAATTCATACTGATAAACACCTCACTTATGCTTCTTATTTTTGTTTTAAAATGCACAAGTCATTCTTCCTAAATGTTTCCTTCGATTACTAAGAGCTCATTAAGATGACTTACCACCAGTTTTTTTCTTTTAAATAATTTTGTGAGCTCATGAAAGCCAAAAGTCTACAATAGAAAGCATTTCTGTAAAATGTTTTTAAATGTTTTCAGATATTTGACTGGTAGCCCCTGGTATTGTATTATAGGGGAACTGCAAGCATACGGTTTTGCACACTAGAACCAAATACCAGCACCTTCCCGGTTATACATATCACTGAATACTTTCAAAAAGACACTGTGCTTAGAGTTCTGTGACACATCCCCACACCCCTCTCTAGAAGCAACTAATACAAGTTCTTGCTTGGGATACATGTGACTTACAGGGGAAAAAGAGAATTCGGTCAGTAATTCTTAAATTATCATTTGGCAACAGGCCTTGTCTTTGAGGTAGCCAGGTTTTATTATAACTGTGGGGTACTGTTCTCATTTACTCTAAAATGTAGGGGAATTAAGAGGTAAGCTTCTTGTAAGGAGAGTGAGCTTGAGCAAATTTCAATCAGTGTTGATCTCACCCCCTAAAGAGAGAAAAAGACTAATTAATAAAATAACTTTTTAAATAGAAACTCTGACAATTCTGTCTAGTTTCATTATTCTAATAATTTCTTTCTCCACCCTCAAAGAAAAAGAACAATTTTTACTAATTTTCTAAAATACTGTACTATGCAATCAAGAAATAATTAATTTAGAGCCCTTCATCAGTAATGGGAACAAAGTTCCTTAATGAACAGCCTCCCTTTAATTCAATGATGAGACAACTATTACTGAAATATTTATTGATATAAAATTACATCAGGGAAAGAAAAAAGCAGCAGTTTTTTAAAACCAGGTCAAATCTTGAATAATGTACAGCTGATGGCTTGTCCTTTTTGGCACTGAAGTAATAAAATTCTAAAGAGTACTGGAACTTTTAAAATATATATGTATACACACACAATTTTTGTTACAAATAACAGTCAAGATTCTATGCATCTTTTCTGTTATAGCACTATATTAAATGATATGGAATGACATGAGTCAAAGAAAAGACGTTTCCCTTAAGAAAATGATCATCTAATTCAAATTTGCTTGCAATGACTCTATTGACATTTGGGCTGCATGAGGCATTGTTGTGAGGGCAGTTCTGTGCACCGTAGAATGTTTAAGAGCATTCCCAGCCTCTACCCATCCAGCAGCATCACCTCTTGCCCCAGTTATAAAACCAAAAACATTTCAGACATTACCAAATGTCCTCTGAAAAGCAAAATCACCTCTGGCTCAGAACTAACTAATTAAAGACTCTAAAGCTCAAAAATCTTCAAGCACATAGTTATTTTTTGAGAGGGATACAATGATAGATCAAAGCATAGCTCAGCATCAAGAGAGGTATCGAAATAACTAGATAATAGGGTGATCTAGCAGTTATGAGCTTTGACTCTAGAGTCAGTGGCTTAGATTTAAGTCCTGGCCATGCACTTTAGGTAGATAGGCTGAGTTATCTGTCCCTTCTAAGCTTCAGTCTTCTTTTCTACAAATTATGGAAAATAATAGAACTTACACTTAGGTTTGTTTTGAATATAAGATAAAATAAAGCATCGGAGGACCTAGAATGATCCATATTCACCGCTGTTATCATTGGCAGCATTCAAATTTTTGTTGAGTTGGATAGACTACACCTGTGAATGCTTATCCAGTATTCATGCAGGCATTAACAAGTACAAAATAAACCTGAATGAGTATTTTAGTGCTAATGGAAAATGTAAGGTTTTTCTGCATTGGTAGAATGCTATTTACATTTTAAATAATATCATGTAACAAATATGGTGTTTAGTCTCATGAGCCTTTCTTTTAGAATGAAAGGACACAGACTGACCCAGAAATAATTACTTCAGAGTGATCGAAATTGAGACATATCCTAGAAAAGTTATTAAAGTTCAAAGAAAATCTCAAAATTTGGTGGAAAGCCAGGCAAAAATATCAAGTATTATATGAAGACAAAAAAAAAAAAAAAGGTTGATCTCAGATTTCTCCACAGATTCAAATGTCAAAAAACCAGTAAATCAATACCTGTAGCATTTTCAAAGACAGAATTGTGACCTGGGGAATTTACATCCAGTCAAGCTGTTCTTGGGGTTTTATAAAAGCTTCAGTCGAATCACTTAAAATATGCAAAAATTCAGGGAACGTTGCCATGATCCCTCCCTCTTTGAGAAAACTACTGGGTGGTAAGTTTCATCCCACCAAAATATACCTGGGGTGAGTATGGAAAAAGAAATGATAGTGAGCCTCGAATATACTTCATTGCAAACCAAAGAAAGGATATTTCAACATGATACAACTAACAAAAATTGGGAGAGAACTGTGAAAGAAGGTGGTAAGTAAAGTACGTTTTCTAATTGCCTCATATTTGATACCTGAAAATCAGAGGATCTCAAAGGTAGTAAAATCAAATAATATAAATGCAAACATATAGTGATTAGCAGTACATATAGTGATTTAGAGGAGCACTAAAAAATGTAATAGTATTAATTTAAATAAATTGATAAACTAAAAGAAGAGGAGAAGGAAGAGGGAACGTGCTAATTTCAATATTGCGTATACTAGTAAACTAATAAGTACAGTCTTAAAACATGGAGAAACTAAAGATATTATATAAAAGTACAATTAAAGGTAACCAAAACAAAAATGCAAACCACTTACTATCAGAAAAGCCATACAGAGGCAAACTGAATGAAAACAGACCACAAAATTACTCTTTAAAACAGAAAATATAACATGAACTAATATGACAGAATACCAACCAAACATAACTGTAATATCAATAAATCTAAATGTCCTGCAATAACTGAAAGGAAAAAACCAAATCACAAATCAAAACCCAATTCTACATATATGAAAACTAAAATAAAGTGATTTGGAAAGTGAAAATAAATATGCAGCATTATTACAAACAAAAGCAAATAAAAAGAAAGCAAGGCTATAATGTTAACAGCTGGGCAGTGTGTAATCTAAAGCAAAGGGTATTAAATAAGGCAAAGAAACTTGCTTACAGTGACAATGTAAAGTTTACAATGAAGAAACAACTGCTACAAGTATTTCTGTACTAATTACCATAGCAGGATCATAAACAGAACAGAAATTACAGGAAATTCAAATGCAAATGTGTACCTACCTAGAAACACATTAGTAGTAAGAGATTTGAAGTCACCTCTCACCGTCTATTAACAAATTGTGCAGAGGAAAAATAAGTCAAGCTATGGAAGAATAAAATAAAAAGATAAGAATGAACAACAGAAGTCTGAGTGACAAATATAAAATTCTGTATGCTGAAAATGAAAAATATACTTTCATTTCATGTAATGATACACATTCACAAAAGTTAACACCATATTAGAACCAAAGATAACCTTATAAATTCAAGAAAGTATAAATCACAATGCCATTAAAATAGAAATTCCATCTAAAAATAGTAAAACTCTCCCTTTAACTACTCTTGAGTAAAATAGAACTAAAAAGTAAAATTTCCACATTTCTAGAAAACAATGTGTTATGATAATTTAACATATCAAGATGAATGGGACATAGCTAAGACAGGGCTAAGAGAAAAATTGATAGCGTTAACTGGCTATTTGAATAGTAAAGACAAATGACATAAACACCCAACTTTAAAAGTTATATACAGATCGGCAAAATTAACAGAAGGAAAACATGTGAAGGGAATTAATGAAGACAATACATGATGGGGCAAACATGGGTTTACAGTGGTTAATATGGAAAATAATACAATAATTAATAAACAATAATACAAGAATAAACTCTGTTTCATGTACTCACAGCTGTAAACCTACATTTGCCCCATACCATATAAGAGCAAGTAATAAGTTAGTAACAGATATACAGGGGAATTTATAAATAAATTCAAAAACTCTTTCTATAAAGGAAAAGGAAGGGTGAATAATTAGCCAACTTTAGTAAGAAAAAAGCAAAGAAGCAAAAACTGCATTCACAAAACAAAGGATGATAAAATGGAAATGGAAACAAAAAAATAAAGAATCACAAGAGATCAACTTGCATAGAATTTGGTGAATCCTAGAAAAATACATTTTATAACCTCTATGAAATAGATAACTTTCTAGAAAAGGCCATTTACCAAAACTGATCACAAAAGAAATAAAAAATATAAAATGTACAAATTCCATTTAAAAATACAGAAAAATGTCAAGGAACTTCAAATAACAACAACAAAATCACTACTACCTGTTTATTCATAGGATAATTCCAACAAAATTTTAAAAGCAGTAAGTTCCAATGCTACTTAAACTGCTCAGATTATGGGTATTGATGGAAAATTTTAAACTGTTTTTGAGAAGCAAGCACAGCATTGAGACTATGCCTGACAAAATAGTATTAAAAATACTACAGACAAATCTCATTTATAAATATTCATGCAAAATCCTAAATAAAATCTTTGCATACAAAATCTGTCAGTACCAGAATAATACAAAAAAACCACATGAAATTTATTATGGAAATATGTATGAAAAAATTTCAACAACCATTCTTCAAAGAATTCCACTCAGTAGAATAGAAAAAGATGGCTACCATTCTAATAGGGCCCCTAAGCCATGTTTAAAAGAGGTATTTTTACAAACGTCAGGAAGAAGAAACAATAGCTGCTATTTAACATTTTATTATTTAATGTTAAACATTACTTAACATTTTACTAATGTTCTGATGTTATTATTCAATAGAATTTCCCAGAATAAAGAGCTAGAAGTGTAAAATATTGAAAAGGAGAAGGTAACTTGTATTTATTACTTATTTATTTATTCGGCAGATGATATAATTGTGTATCTGGAGCATCCAAGCTAATTATCTGTGAGCAATAAGAGAATTCAGTAAAAGAACAAGGTAAAAAAATTTAATGTACAGTAATCAATAACATCATATGTTCAAAAATAACAGAAAATATAATAGAAGAAATGACCCCACATCCCATGTCACCAAGGAATAAAAATCAACAAGAAATGTACAAGAACATTATGAAGAAAAGTTTTAAATGCTACTAAATAAAATAAAAGATGCATGAAAGAAGGAAAAGACCTGCCATTTTCTTAGACGGGATGACACAATATTACAAGAAGGTCAATAGTCCTAAGTTAATTAAATATTTAGTAATATCCCTAAAAGAATACCAATTTATTTCTTAACTAAACAAGTGAACAATAAAGTCCATATGAAATAAAATAAGAATATGCAGGGGGAGGGGGACACTGAAAAGGGAGAGCAATAAGGGGAACTACTATCGCAAGATTTTTTGTTAATTATAAAATCATGATCATTATAATAGCGCTCTGGTATATGAACATACAGAGCAATGAGGGGGAAAAAGCGGTGGAATAGTGCAGAGCAGTGAAGTTGGGGTTGGGGAACAGACATACATATTTCTTTATAGACATACGCACAAACTGCCTATGGAAGGCTATATCAGAAATCGGTTGCAGTTTCTCAGCTGGGGGACAATGGTGGAAAAGAGACTTAGTTTCCAATATATAAACAAAAGGTGTCCTTTGAATATTTTTAAAAATCTATTTTTTAGCCTAGGTTGAATTTGGTCTGTGATTTGCTAGTTTGAAATCTCTTCAATGATCATTAAAACAAAGGTGATCATTTTTACCATAAAATTCTTTTCGTCTGTATTTATATGTCTAAGCTCATATGATATTTGCATTATGCAGTCAGCTTTATCCCAATATGACATTTATGATGATGTAAGTACTGTAACTCCTAATGCCCCAAATTCTCAGGCTATTATAAAAATGAAGTATTTGACTATGTCAGAGATGGAACTATTTCATTACAAAGTTATGTAGGGTTTTGCTTGACAGTCCTTCCGCCACTTACATGGAACCCTAGAGTTTAGGTTGATTCACTCAGAATCTGAAAAAAAAATTAACCTGTTCTGTTAGAAATTCAAGAAAAAGAAACAGAGGAGAATAGGGGTTTATTCTGCTCTATTCATTTCTCAAGAGAAACGTGCGGTACATTTGCTCATATTTGAAGAAGAGTTTAAAAGCATAAAAGTTGATAAATAGTAAGTAATCATATAAAAAGAGAGAGAAAGAAACTAATCACATCTGACAGCACAGTCCCAGAAGAAAATTTTTCCTTTTTTTTTTTTAGCAACAGGGTTAAGAAACAATCGCCCCGGTGCTGGTTCCAAAATTGCTCTATAGATTCAAATCTCTTTTGTCCGTCCCTGAATGATCCGAATTCCTCGGAATGGAATCTGAGGCCTGAAGGCTTTCTGACTTGTAATGTTTATATTACCAGCCCATACTATTTCTTATATACGGCTCACTCCCAGTTAAATCCGTAATGGGGTTTTGACCAAACTGAAACCTTCCATTTTAAGTATTATTTAGTGCCACATCTAAAGAACCTAATCCAAATGGTATCTACACAATGATCTCATTTTTAAGTTTTTCTTCCCAAAAGGCTACTTCAACTTCTCACCATATAAACTGAAATGACCCACAGTCTTTTTTTGTGCTGTTTACCTATATACTCTGGGCTATTATTTCATACAAAAGGTTTTTGGTAAAATAAGAAGCATGGTTCTTGAACTTTACCCTTTAATTAGTGTAAGCTCTTTGGGGACTGATGGTCTGACTTTATAGCAGGTAATAGAATGGATCTAGGAAACAGTGCTAAAATTAAACATTCCATCCAAATGTTTCAGGCAATCCTAAGCTGTGAAATGCCTGCCAACCCTCTGAGAAGATCAATAGAGCAACCACGGGGCATATGATGCAGAACCGCCCACTGGAAAGTCCAGACAATGAAACTCCACAATGGGCAAGAGGTCTGCAATGTAAGCACATTCTTGGAGAAGAACAGATTCCCTTTATCTGTGCTCCTCACTCCAATGAATGGTCCAGTGAGCAATTAGACCTGCAAACCTGACAGCTACCAGCCGCAGACTGATTAGATGGCTTCACACAAATAGGATTAGATTATAATGGAGTCCTTGCTTTTAGGATTCACTAGAGGGCTGATAGTAAACACAAGCCTTCCAGCGTCATCTTGAGTAATAAGGATTTTTTTCTTTAAGAAATTCAACTCAATTCAGCAAACATTTAGATTGGCTTTTGTAGAAAAAGCACTTTGTCTTTTACTGACCAGCACATTTATCTGCGCCTTTTGGTTTGCTTCATTAAATTTAATGCACATGTATCATACATTATTTGTAAGAGGAAAGACATGCTCAAGTGTTACAGGCTCTTCCTAATAAATCCATCAATACAGGGGGGTCTGCTGTATCTACTTTGCAATTCTATACTAGGTTAGAATCTCTCTTTCAACAGCAAGTTATTTATCTTACTAACAATCTATCAAAATAAATATCTCCTAAGGTACGGTATTATTAAATATTTCTCACAGCTGAAATTCCCCAACCCCCTTAGGCAGAATTAATAGCTCTTTGTTCATATATATATCATGATGCTTCTCACATTTTTAACGGGTGCTGTTGTTGATAGGTCTTTTATTACTACCAGATTGGGACCCCCCGAAGGTGGGGAACAGGTCTTATTCATTTCTCAGTAGATCCCAGTGACTTTTACAGAGCCTCCCACATTATAGATGAATAAATAATGAAAACTCATAGCCAGAGGTTTGTAGTCCTCTCTTTTCTGCGTAATCCCCATAGCGATACTGGGATGGGGCTAGCAGGACAGAGAGGGGCGGGGTGCTGAAGCACTTAAGGCCGTATTGCCTGTGTTACTCTCAATCCCATGGCCCTAGGTCTCCTTCTCTCTTCAATTCTATTGCCATTATGACTCCCAGATCACAATATAACTCTTTCCTAAATGCGATAGTTGCTGCACAGCATGTCAATTTAGACCTATGACGGGTCCATGTAGGTACTGCAAGGACCAAGTGGCACCTGAGGTCTCAGTCGGTGATAGACTCTCACACTGCCCACCACACAGCCTCTTTTGTTTCTCTCTTGCATGGTCTCCCCTCTCTCCCTTTTTCTGGTTCTACTCGGCTGCTCTCTCTTCTTCCTCTGTTCCACTATTTCCATTTCCCTGCTTCTGCTCGGGATAGCCCATGGGCTAAAACTGTGCCTGGGTAAGGATGGCAACTGCCTTGGAAAGGGCCACCCCTCCTCTTTCACTTACCTCTGACAGAAATCATTACCTTATTTTCAAGACTCTTACTTGCAACCCAGCAACCCTAAAGCAGGGCTAGAGACAGCCACCACCGCTAACTACAAGTGAGCCTGGAAGATGAGCAATCTCAGGAATTTCTTTTTCCCTCTTGGCAGTAGATGGTACTGATTTATTTAAGACTTAGTAGTGACCCAGCAATTCCTCTTTTTTCTTAACCCCCCGTCTCCCATTTTGATTGACTGGCAGTGGCCCTTCTGGAGCACTGTGTTGAAAATGATCAAGAGGTAGCATCCTGGACCATGAACCCCCCCGTCCCCCCAAAAAAAAGGGCTCTAATGCATTAGTAATGTCTGGCTAAGCGGCCAGGAATAGAGGGCAGCAACACACATGCTGATATTTATCCATCTGCCTTATTCTCTCATCTGGTGAATTACTCCAACATCCTCCAGGTATTCATCAGGGCTTGCAACCTTTACTTGATTCATTCATTCAACAATTAACTAAACATAAGTATGAGTTACTTGGAATTATAAAGTGGCACTATGGCAGACACTGGACATATAAAGATAACTAAACATAGTCCTTAGTCGCAGGCCACAGAGTCTAGCTTCAAACAACCACCACCACCTGCCCTTCAGTAAAACCAACCAGGAGGCAATGTAGTCCAGGTTCTTTCAGTTTAACAAAATGGTTTGCATGAACAACTCTTTTAATTAAACCGAGAAACCTTAACTTTGGATTTCCAAAAGCCTAAATCAGTCACAAATATTTCTAAAGGTCTCCCCAAAATTTCCAGTTTCACTTGGAAGGGTCTTAGGGTCCATAACATAAGTTCAAATAACTAAAGTGAGTGTTGCCACCTCAAAGAGTGAGAGAATCTGTAGATGACACTTCGTAGATGGTACATGATATGTGGTGACGGTGGCAAGCAACATAGTTCTATCCTTCTGCACAGAGATGAGTATATGCCACGTGTGCGTGGACTAACTTTCCGTAACAATCAGCTCAAGGCGAGGTATGACAAATGCAGAAACTGTGACACCAACACATCCATGGTGGGGGTAACAACTAGTTCTCTGTGCTGAAAAGAGCCGTTTCCCTGCAAAAGAAACCATTCCACCTGAGAACTGAAGGCAAGCAGCGGGCAAAGACAACGACAGGTCAGAGTGGAATACGTCCGGTGCATCCCTCTGAGTTGAATCACACCACCTGCCGTCAGGGTACCCTCCTCTCGCTAACCAATCATCGCGATGGTTTCGAATCCTGAATCCTCCCAAACATGAGGCGGCTGCTGTTTTGTAGATCGCTAAACCTTGTGACAGGACAGCCTCTGGTAGCTGTTATATCTGTACAATGTGGGTTGTGTTTGCTTGCTTGGGTTAAATGTATATAATATTGCGGCTTCAGAAGAGTCTCCTAGCTTTTAAGTTTTTAACTAGATATATGCAATATATTAAATATATAAACTTTAACTACATACGCGTCCCAGTAGGAAATTGGGAGATAGTGTGTTTTTCCCCACACCAGCCAAAAGAAATCCAAGAATTGGCCTATTTTCAGCTGCTGCTCTCTACTCAAAGGGGAGACAGGTATTCTCCCTCCATCCTCCCACCCCCACCACTTTGCTAAAATGAAATGGATCCACGTGACAAGGTATTTCTCACGGTGGGATTCATAGACCACCTCACTCAACGTCTACCCACAAAACATTAAAATGCTGATTCCTGGCCTCCACCGAGGAACACGTAAGGACAGATGAATCTACATTTTAACAAATTCACAAGTTGATTCATAAAGGGATTAAAGTGTAAGGGTTCCCTACCATTCCCGGGTAATTGCTCTGTGGGAAAGGGCTTTTCCCGTCTAGTCCTTAAAGGTATCTAAACTATATTAGCAAAACTAGTTACATCTGTGCAACAGCATTAAGGTAATTAAAGGCTCAGATCACTGGAAATTTTCGGAGGCTTGGCAGGAAGGCCCCACTAACAGCCTGCTTGGCTCAAAATAACACTGTTCCCCGAGCACAAGGCACGGGGAGGCCACAGACGTCTGTGGTGTGATGATTCTGAAACTATTTACAGAGTGGGCATAGATCTTCAACTCTCAGAGGGCCCCTGGCAGCCAGGTCCCCCCCACCCTTCACGGGACAGGAAGAAGCTCCTAAAGTGTGGTCCCAGCTCTCTGGCCACCTGCCTACCTATTTATTGACGGATATTCCTGGCTCCGGAAGGGCAGCTCCCAAAGTGAGTCACGAGGGATTTTTGCCTGCATCTCTGGCTGGTGCTGCTCAAAGCCCAGCAACCATAAATCCTCCTGTTCTCATCGGTCAATTGCAGACAAAACAAAACTCGAACCACGAAAGTTTAAGGATCAACAGAGCCGCTGAGGGGAAGCACACTGCACACTGATTCCTCCGTTTAAGAAAGGAGAGCTCAGAGATAAATACAGAAAATCATTCTCTTGCTATTTTCGAATATCTAACCTTTAACATTGTTTAACTTCAATAATTGCCTGAGTTGAGACTACTTTCAAAACCAGCTTCAAGTTAAATACTAAGTGCTGTTCCCTGCTTGATTTTATTCAGTATAGATTTCCATTCCCAGCATCTCAAGAGAGCAGTTATTTTGATTCACATCACACTTATTAACACACACACACAAAGCCCCCATGCTAACAGTTGTACAGAATAAAAATACTTGCATTTGTGCCTTTCCAAAGTATTCGTAAGCCTCTTTGTACTTGTTTCATGCTTCTAGCTAATATACTTTTACCAAGCGCCTTCAGAACTTGATTTTCTACAGAGGTCTTACTCTGTACAAGACTATACATACACGAAAGACCTACAGCCAATGAGAGAATAAAAGAGAGATGAAGATGACTGAAATGTAATCTACGACCTTCATCTTGCAATTAAAGAAGCTGGATTCTGCAGGGTCAACTGAGTTTCCTTCCAGTACTGACATTGTGATTTGCCTAAATGGCAGAGGCTTCGGCGCCCTGTCTTGCTCCTGCACCCATCAGGGTCCCCACACCTGACTCCCACTTCAGCAAGCACCTGTTCTTCTACCTGGCTGAGGGTTTTCTCCCACCACAGGAGCACGCTGAGCTTACGCATGGACAGGAGAAAGGTGTGGGCACAGTTAACACCCCCAGACCAGCTCTCAGCCAGACGCACAGGAAGTTCGATTATTAGCCAGCTTCTCGCCCTTAGCTGGGACAGCCCTGAGGGGTGCATTGCACGGCCCCCCAGAGGCAGGTACCCTGCTGGCTGATTGTGTTGGCCCCATGCCAGTGTTCCCTGAAATGTTGCCCTCACCTGCACTCAAATCCTTGTCTCAGCGTGTGCTTCCGGGGGGGACCCACCCTAACACCCAAATCCCACAGCACTGGTGGAAAGCGAAAACCAAGCCTCCTTGGTTTGTATTTTTTAAAGACAAATATATTGGATCATGTCATGGGAACCTAGAGGAAGAAGTAAAAACTTCTGTCTCAAACAGTGTAAGAGGTTCTCAATGGTGACAACTTTTCAGAATCTTTGCCTCAATTCACACTAGGAAATTATTAAGAAATGAATAAGAACACATACCAATTGGACTCACACTGATCTAATGAGCAATTTTGAAGTAAAACTAAAAAAGCAACCATATTTGCTCAAAAGCCAAAGTAGAATTTGGAGCCCTGGCCTTAGGAGAGCAAGGCATCACAATTCTGCAGGTGTCTTCACAATTAATTTTTTGTCTGAATAAGCCCAGTGTCTCTATTTGGTTTACTATGTTCAGTTTTGCTTTAACCAAGACACCTTTACACTTACATTTCTTCAGATTTGTATTGGAGTAACACTATACATGCCTGCTTTAAAACTTTATTTTAATCTTTTGTTCTTACTAAGCCTATATTTGATATTTTTTAGACTCTGTAACAATATACAATATTTATTACATAGTTTTGTTGACAAGTTACAGGTTTTCAAAACAAAGGCTTTTCTCTCTTCATTATTAGGGTGCTGGATATGTAGACATGAAAGGGGGACTTTAAATTTGAGCCTCCACTCTACTGAGTCTGAGGTCACTCAAAAGATTAAGCTAGGATGAAAAATGTAGTAGCACAGTGTATTGGTATAACTTTCTTCCCAAGGAAAGATATTACATATCATTGCTGCAACCACACTGACAGGAAAACAAATTCTATGTTTTCCAGAGACGCAAAGATTGCAAGCGAGCAAGTGAATTGCCTGAGACCACTTAGAGAGCCAAAAGCATGAGTGAAAACAGCCTGCAGGACCCCAATACCAGATCATGTTGTCGAGATAAAAATTTGGTTATTTAATCTCACTGTCCGGCAGAGGTGGATTTGCCCCGGATGCAATGAAGTTTTAACTTCAGAGCCCCACACATGCCTGCCCCATTTCTGGAGCCCTGGGTAACCCTCTCATGGGATCTCATAAAGTCATATGGTTGTGTAAAAATTGCAAACGTGCGATATTTTAAGTGTAATTTGTCAAGATCTTTCTCTTGAAGAGCTCCTCCCCAAATTTTATAAGCTTCAGATTCTACAAAATTTGAATCCTTTCTTCTGCTGGGTCCACGTAAACATTACCTGTACTTTACAGCTGAACACTTACCTTACAACTCACAAGCCTACCAAGAAGTCTTCTCTTCTCGAAGAGACTTTATATCACAACATTAGCTCAAGCCTCACAGCACCTCTCCAAGTAACTTTGCTAAACCATGGACGTCCAGAAAATATTTTATAATTATCCTAAACCTTTGTGAGAAACTTAAGAAGCTTTAGTGCATCAGTGAGCAGTTAACATCTGTGAATTCCTACTGAGATCTGAGGTTTAAATCAATTAGTGGTAACCAGGACTCTTTGCAATGGGGCTTTCATAGAGAACAAGCATGTGCTGATGTTTTAAATTAGAAACATACTCCCCTGTAAAGACCGTCCACACAGCAAAATGTAATTCCTATTATAGTTTGCATTTCAAGAGTGATTATGGAACTCACAGAAACAGTGAATTCCAAAGGAAAATACTTCTTTATAAAACACCATAACTCTTTGAATTCTATTATTTTGTAGACTTTTAATCATGTAGCTCTTTATCCTTGGTCTTTGTGCGCCCCTGCAGCTCATTCATTCTCCGCTCCCAAACCATAGCCAAAATACTAGATAAAAAGAGATAAGCCATAATATGACAGGAAACCCTTCTAGGCTGAAAGGTAGACCTGGAGAGGAGCTGGCAACTCACCCTTCTCTCCAGTTCTTTATATTATAACTAATGTTTCCAGGTTTGTCGGAACTGGTTTCATTAACAATAATAATAGCCAACATTTATTGAGCTCAGGCTACATGCCAGGAACTACACTAAGCCCTGACATGCATTATCTCATTTAAGCAGCCCAATAATTCTAGAAGTACCTATATGCTTTAATATCCCATTATACAGACAAGGAAACTGAAGCATGACAAGGTTAGGTAATTTGCTCAGAATTGCTTTTTACTTGGCCACCTGTTTTCCCCACCTAGGGACACTCAGTCCTGGTTTCCCCAAAATAGGATTAGACATATGACTCAGGCTGGCCAGTGTGAGAATCACACCTTCCTGCTGGCCATGATGAGTGGTTCAGAGATGGACATTGTATTGATTTTCTATTGCTGTATAACAAATACCACAGACTTGGAAGCTTAAAATAACACCCTTTCATTAGCTCAGAGTAGATCAGAAGTCCAGATGTGGCATGGCTACATTCTCTGCTCCACTGGGTATCATGAATCTTACAAGACTAAAATCAAGAGGTTGGCCAGGCTGAGTTCTCACAGTGAGGATCTGTGGCAGAAAGTCCATTTCTTTAAACATTTTTGTTGTTGGCAGAATTTAATTCCTGCCTGTTGTAGGACTGAGTTCTTTTTTTTTAAAGTATATTTTATTGATTATACTATTATAGTTGTCACATTTTTTTTCTCCGCTTTATCCCCCTCTGCCCTCCCACCAGCATCCTCCCTCTCCCCACCTCCTTAGTTCATGTCCATGGGTCGTACACATAAGTTCTTTGGCTTCTCCATTTCCTATACTATTCTTAACTTTCCCCATCTATTTTGTACCTAACAATTATGCTTCTTATTTCCTGTACATTTTCCCCCGTTCTCCCCCCACCACCTCCCCACTGATAACTCTCCAAGTGATCTCCATTTCTGTGATTCTGTTCCTGGTCTAGTTGTTTGCTTTGTCTTTGATTCTTAGGGTCAGTTGTTGATGGTTGTGAGTTTGTTGTCATTTTACTGTTCATAGTTTTGATCCTCTTCTTTTTCTTAGATAAGACTCTTTAGCATTTCATATAATAAGGGCTCGGTGATGATGAACTCCTTTAACTTGACCTTGTCTGGGAAGCAGTTTATCTGCTCTTCCTTTCTTTGTTCCTTGATGACTGTTAGCCCTGGGCCACTCTCGGGTCCTGGAGACTGCCCACATTCTTGGCTACAGGACCCCCTTCATCTTGAGTCAGCAATGGTGTATTGAATACTCAGCATATTTTAAACCTCTGACATCACCATCTCTGACCTCAATTTGAAGGGGCCATGTGATTAGATCAGAGCCATCCAGATAATCTCCCTATCTTAAAAATCAGCTGATTTAGAAACCTTAGTTATATCTGTAAAATTCCCTCACAGCAACACCTAGATAAGTGCTTAATGGAATAACTTGGAAATGGTGTTTTGTATAGCAGGGATTTTCAGAACAATGTTAAAATCCTGCCTACCACAGGTATATAAACTAAGATGGGTCAGTCAGAATCCTGTAAGTAAAAAAGCATTCTCTCTTCTCTGGGCTCACTAACTATGTGCAAAACATATGCCTAGTGCTGTGAAATGGAGAGAGTATGCCTGCAAATGAGACCAAAGTAGTAGGAGAAAAAGTTGAGAGGGAAAGAGATAACATTGTTTGAATATCTGGATATAGATAGCTGCTATCTTGAGTTGGCATCTGCTACTTGGAACCAAAGAGCTCTCTGATCACACACAACTAAATCTTTCTCACTCTAAAGGCCAAGTTCTTAACTATGAAATTTTGCGTTTTTCTTTTGTGTTAAAGGAGGCACAATATAAAAAAAGATGTGAATTGTGACATCGGTCACATAAAATGTGTGTGGGGGGAGTAAAAGTGTAGGGTTTTTTGTATGTGATTGAGGTTAAGTTTTTATCAGCTTAAAACAGGCTGTTAAAACTGTAAGATGTTTCATGGAAACTTCATGGTAACCACGAAGAAAATACCTATAGAAGATAAGCAAAAGAAAAAGAAAAAATAGTTTTAAAAATCACTATAAAAATCAACAAAATATAAAGGAAGACAACAAGAGTGAAAAGAGGGACAAAATAACTACAAGACAGCCAGGAAATGGCAATGGGAAGTCCCTCCCTATTCATATTTACTTTAAACATAAATTGATTACACTCCTCAATCAAAAGTGTAGAATGGCTGAATGGATAAAATACAAGACTCAACTATATGCTGTCTACAAGAGACTCACTTTAGATTTAAGGATGCTCAGAGTATGAAAATAAATGGATGGGAAAATATGTTGTAGGCAAATGATAGAAGGAGCAAGAGTAGCTACACTTATATCAGATAAAATACCCTTTAAGTAAAAAAGTTCTCAAGAGACAAAGGAGAACATTATATAATGATAAAAGGATAATTCATCAGAAGCTATAATAATTAGAGAATCAAGATGGAGGAGGAGTGAATGGAAGTCACACTGACCTCCTCCCAGGACCAATCTGGAATTACAACTAAATCGTGGAGAAATCACCCTGAATAAACAACTGAACAATAATGAGAGAGAAGCCTTATAACCTTGGACAGAGAGAAGAATCAGTTCAGCACAACCTGACTGGTTAGAAGTGCGGCAGAGACACAAGAAATCTAGCTGGGCACTCTCAAGTGGCAGCGTCAGACGGATATTTAAATGGCAAGCTGGATCCCCCTGAGAAGAGTGGGGTCTAAATCATAAGTAGGGGTTCCCCAGCTTACAGCAGCAGAGCCCAAAAAGTACACAGATAACAGCCAGCTGTGAAAAGCGGCAGGGCTGCTCTCTGCCAGAGACTGGCGGATGGAGACTGAAAGAGCCGTTTAAAGGGCCAATGCATACATTTTCATCTGTGGCCACTTACCTCGGGCTCCAGCAAAGGCAGGGGCAGAGTGGGCTAGAGATGCCTGAGGAGAGACTGGGGATGGAGGCTTTGGTGAGAGAACTGAGAGAGTAACCTCTGGGATCTTGGTGCTGAATTGTCCCCCATAAGGCAGCAGCCATAGCGCTCACACAGACCACTCCCCTCTGGGCAGCAGCAGCCTGAGGGGAAACATTAGCCCCAACCTCAGCAGGGATCCTGCCCCACCCTATGGTGTTAAAGCCTGACTGCTGAGCACAGAGTTCAGATTAACAACTGAAGGAGACGGCCACAGACAGTAGATCCCAGGAGTCTCAAACAGGCTGCCTAAGTTCAGATAGGGTCAACAACTGACTTCACTAGAGGTGGATCCAAAAAGAATTAGTATTTATTCAGAAAAGAATTTAGTATTTTACAGCAGTGAATACTAAAGGCTACCAAAGCAAAATCCACTCTGGTCTCCATGATTTGCAATGTTTTCTTTACTACATAACTTTTTAACATTCATTTCTTGTCCATCAATTTGGTGAATATTAAGACAGTAGATTTTATACTATAGCCTATTTCTCTCCTTTCTTATAATAGTCTTAATCTCTTTACAGGCTTATTGATACTAGTTCATTTGCTGTTGATAGTGGGATTGCAGGGAGGAGTTATTTCTGTGGCCATGGGTTTGTTTCCTGGGCTTTGTGGTTTTGCACCAGCAGACAAATAATGGGAAAACAAAGAAACAACCCCCAACTGAAAGAAAAGGAGGAATTCTCAGAAAGACTACTAAATAAAATAGAGGCAAGTGAACTATCAGATATTGCATTCAAAACAGTGATCATAAGGAAACTCACTGAACTCACTGAGCTCAGTGAGAATTACAAAAAACTATAGGGAAACTATGAGGAACTTACTGCAAACTATATCAGCATGAAAAAGGACATAGAAACTATCAACAAGAACCCAGAGGAAATGAAGAATACAATTTCTGAACTGAAGAACACAGTAGAAGGAATCAAAAGCAGGCTAGATGAAGGAGAGGATTGAGTCAGTGAGCTGGAAGATGTGGTAGAAAAAAACTCCCAGAAAGAGCAAGAAAATGGAAAAAGGCTCAAAAAGAATGAAGAGGTGTGAAGGGAAATGCAGGAAAACATAAAACATACTATTATCTGTATAATAGGAATACCAGAAGGGGAAGAAGAGGAAAAAGGGATAGAAAACCTGTTTGAAAAAGTAATGATGGAAAACTTCCCTAATGTGAGGAGAGAAAAAGTCACACAAGTCCAGGAAGCACAGAGGGTCCCATTCAAGAGGAACCCAGAGACCCACTCTAAGACACATCATAATTAAAATGGCAGATATCAAGGACAAAGAGAGAACCTTAAGGGGGCAAGGGAGAAACAGAAAGTAACATACAAGGGAGCCCTGATAAGGCTAACAGTTAATTTCTCCACAGAAACATTATAAGCCAGAAGGGAGTGGCAAGGCATATTCTGAGTATTGAAAAGCAAAGGCTTGCAACCAAGATGGATTCAGACCACAAGGATGAGTGGATCAACAAACTATGGTATATTTACACAATGGAATACTATGCAGCAGAAAGAAAGAAGGAGCTACTATCCTTCACAACAGGATGGATGGACTGGAGAGCACTGTGCTAAGTGAAATAAGCTGGGCAGTGAAAGACAGATACCACATGATCTCACCTATAAGTGGAAGCTAATCAACAAAATAAGCAAGCAAGCAAAATATAACCAGCAACATTGAAATAAAAAACAAACTGACAGTAACTAGAGGGGGGGAGGGAGGGCAATAACAGGGGAAAAGGAGGGGAAGGGTGATCAAGGAATGTGTATAAAGGACCCATTGACAAAACCAAATGGGGGAAGAATTGAGGGGGGGAGGCAGGGGTGGGTGGGGCTGGGGAAAGTGGTGACAGGAAAATCTTGACCAAAAATAATAAAATAAAATAGACAGGGGGAGGTTAAGAATAGTATAGGAAATTAAGAAGCCAAGGAACTGATATGTATAGCCCATGGACATGAACTAAGAGGTGTGGGGATGTTGGGATGGCATGCAGGGCAGAGGAGATAGAGGGGGGAAGTTTGGGACAACTGTAATAGCATAATCAATAAAATATACCCCCCCTAAAGATATAATAATGATATAATTTTATTAACTGTGAGCCCAATAAATTTAAATTTTTTAAAAAGCAAAAGATATAATAACTATAAATATATATATACCCAACATCAGAGCACCTAAATATTAAAGCAAACATTGACAGAGCTGAAGGAAGAAATAGATAGCAATTCGATAGTAGTAGGAGACTTTAATAATGTAATAAAATATATTATGCCACTGTCAACAAGGGATAGAACATTCAGACAGAAAATTAATAAGGAAACAGAAGTCTTGAATAATGAAATAAACCTAAGAGATATACATAGGACATTCCACCAAAGAACAACAGAATACATGTTCTTCATAAGCACTCACAGAACATACTTTAGCATAGATCACATGTTCGACTACAGAACAAGTCTAAACAAGTTTAAGAAGATTAAGATCATGCCAAATATCTTTCTAGAAATCAATAATAGGAGGAAAATTGGAAAATTCACAAATATCTGGAAATTAAACAGTACACTCCTGAAAAAAATTGGTCAAAAAATAAATCAAAAGGGAAATCAGAAAGTATCTTGACACAAATTAAAATGAAAACACAACATATCAAGACTTATGGGATGCAGCAAAGGCAGCATTAAGAGAGATGTTTATAGTAATAAAAGTCTCCATTTTAAAAGGTTTGAAATAAATAACCTAACTTTACACCTCAAGGAACTAGAAAAAGAAAAACTACACCCAAAGTTGGCAGAGGGAAGAAATAATAAAGAGCAGAAATAAACAAAATACACTAGAATAAAATAAATAAAGAGCTGTTTATTTAAAAATATACAAAAATTGACAAACCCTTATCTAGACTAAGGAAAAAGAAGACTCATATCAATAAAATCAGAAGTGAATAAGGAGACATATGACTGAAAGGAAATTACTAAGACAATCCCATTTACAATTGCATCAAAAGGAATAAAATACTTAGAAATAAACTTAACCAAGAATGTGAAAGATTTGTACACTGAAATCTATAAAACACTGATGAAAGAAATTAAAGAAGATACAAGTAAATGGAAAGACATCTGTGTCATGGATTGGAAGACTTAATACCATTAAAATGTGCATATTACCCAAAGCAATCTACAGATTCAATGCTACCTCCATCAAAACCTCAAAGGCATGTTTTACAGAAAAAGAGTCTAAAATTCACTTGGAATACCAAAACCCTAGAATAGCCAAAATGATCTTTAAAAGGAACAAAGCTGGAGGCATTACACTTCCTGATTTTAAAATATATGATGAAGCTGTAATACTTTAAGATAGTTCGCAAACCATTCTTAAATGCTCTTAAAACAATAAACTCTAAGTATTACTTATTGCTTTGCTGGTTTTAATTTTGCTATTTCTGGATATTTGACATTATGCTAAGTGAAATAAGCCAATCACAGGACAAATACTGTGTGATTTCACTTATATGAGGGATCTAAAATATCCAAGATAATAGAACTGGAGAATATATTGGTTGCCAGGGACTAGGGGGAGAGGAGAAATGAGGAGTTGTTCAATGGGCATAAAGTTTGTTATGCAAGGTGAAAATGTTCTAGAGATCCTCTGTAAAATAGTGCTGATGGTTAACAAGACGGCATTGTGCACCTAAAAATTTATTAAAAGTGTTGATTTCATGTTCCTACAACAAAAAATATGAACAAAGCAAAATAATACAATGAAACTTTTGGAGTAAATGGGTATGTTAGCTTGGTTGCATAATGGTTTCATGGATGTATGCATATATGCAAACTCATCAAATCATATTCATTAAAGATGTCCAGTTTTTAATATTAATTATACCTCAATAAAGGTGTTTTTTAAAAGTTGCCTATAAAGGGAGTCTTTCTCCCACTGACTTCCATAATAAATTCAAAGGTGCATTTGTGAATATAGATGCAGCAGAGCTTGAATAATGCTTATTCTTCTTGAGCAGAGTGTCCTACCCTCTGAGATCCTCATTTAATTGCTCTGCGATGTAGCCCAAGCATTAGGCCTTTTTTTTTTTTAACTCAACAGGTGATTTCAAAGTGCAGCCATGATTGAGACCATCTGAGCTGTGGTAGTGCTTCTCCAGCACCCTAGCATCTGCTGGCCCGTGTGTCACTCTTAGAGCAGCAAACCTAGTAGTAGCAATATGCAAGGGTAGCAATAACTGAATCAGAAGAACCAAAAGGGCAATTTGAATACAAAAATATTGGCACCTGTAGAAAACATAAACCATGCTTCTTCAGCTTTGGCTAGTGTGGGGTCACCTTGCAATGAAATCCACGCGTGTGACTCCATCTTCCTTTTTTTCCATAAACTCATCAAGCAACCACAACATCACTGATCTGTTTTTGTGATCTAAGCCAATCATTATAGAGATGGAGAGAGAACAGTGAGTACAGACAATCTGGAGAGGGAAAGATGCATTCATCTTCCTTTTGTATTACACCAGCCTGTGACAAGCTGTAAACAGGGAAACTCATTTGGCACATTTTTCCTGCAGCCATTTGTCAGGTGTCATAATTCTATGGAAAAAAGCCCATGGGAAAGTATAATGAATGCATTCCTTACTCTAGAATTTCTATTTATGCCTATATCTCTTAAGAGTCTCAATTTTTATCTGTATGCAACATTAGTTTGGTACTGATATCATTAAACTTTTTAGAGAATTCTTATTTGATACCCAAACACATGGTATTCTTGGTAAAATAAGACAAGTAATATATTTCAGGATTTCCATTCTCCATAAATGTTTGTACTGAGAAATAATCAGAAAAGACAATTTTCACAGTTACCACACTGTTGAAGTTTTTTGTGGGTGTTTTTTCACATCATAGAAATATGAGGGCTGGTTTTAATTTTCACATTAGCAAACAAAAGATGCATAAGTGAAAGGACTTAAATGTGACCTCTGAAGGTTCTCCTGGTGTAGTGGTTCCCAAACTTTTCTGTCCTAGAACCCCTTTTCATCCTTAAAAAATTATTGAAGATTCAATTGCTTTTGTTTATGTTGGTTATTTCTGTTGATATTTACTCTTTTAGCAATTAAAATTGAGAAAAGATTTACATGTTTATTAATTCACTTGAAAATAACAATAGTATACCCATTGCATATCACCATAAATTAATTTAGAAAAAGTAAGTATATTTTCCAAAATAAAAAAATTTTAGCAAAAGAGTATCCCCCACCTTTTTTTTTCACATTTATAAACATCTCTTTTGAGTCTCTCTTTCTAGAGGCTAGATTCTCAGATCTGCTTCAGCATTCAATCTATTGTGATATGTTGTATTTGATAAAGCTTATATAGAAATCTAGCATCTCAATCTATGCTCTGGAAAGTGAAGACTATTTTAAAATTCAGATAATTGTGGATATCCTTTGATACTATGACAAAACTCAGCAAGTATTCATTTCTGAAAAGTTAGCTGCAATATGGAAATCATAAACCATTGTCAATGAACTTTTATTTTCTGTTACATTAAATTCTACTGGTTTAAATCGCATTTGAATGGATCTTTTACCCATGCACAATTTTATGACATTTGGAGCATATCGATTCACTGAGTTATGGAGATCCTCCAAACGTTGAGACATTCCTTTCTATCATATCAAAAAACCACATCCAGTAATATCACCACCAATCTCATCAGAAAAGTTTTTACACATTGGAATATTTGTATCAAGCTCATGGCAGCAGATGTTTTCCAAAATTCAAATTTTCACTTATAAGCTCAAATTTTATCACTGGCAACAAATGCTGTCAGTTGTTTCCCTTGAAGTGACAGGGTCAGTTCATGCTTTTAAAAAAAAATCAGCCAAATATTCATGTCTCAATACCAATTGTTTGTTTGCTAGTCATTCTTTCGAGTGAAAAGGAAATTTTCCTGGTGTTCCAGGAAAAACACGGCTAAGTCAGCCGCAAATCAAACAACTCTATAAGTGCTTTTTCACAGAATAACCATCCTACTTCATGTGGAGTAAAAGTGTTTTATGCATAAGTCCTGGTTTCCACATAACAGTATTAAAAATATGTGTACTCAATAGTCAAGATTTAATAACATTAAATTTTTATACTGCATCCAACACACTATAAAATAAAATTGGCTTTTTGCTTTGTTTGTTTGTTGTGGTTGTACTGAAAGTATGTGGCAATAAGAATAAAATTCTGTACTAAATCATTAGTACAGTTTGGAGCCGCTCCCTAGATTTGGGTTAAGGCACCAGCAATATTACCTACCATTGATTTTGCACCATCATTATCTGAACACAGGACCTGTTTATTTGTACCTTGAACCTAGTACTCTCTCCTGCAATAGCGTCTACAAAACATGTTTGGAAAAAGCTGTGTTAAATACCCCTTTTGGTCCTTTCCGACTTCTAGATCTATAAAGGAGTTTATAGTTGCATCTATTTGCCCTATTATGTCTTTGAATTGCCACATATTTAGGGGGTAGAGAAATTTTACCAATTTTCATTAGGTTTCAATTTTTTTTCTCTAATTTACTAACCAAGTTTTGACCTATATCCGTAGCAACTAACACAGTACTAGAAGAAAAGTATGTTTATCATTTTTAAAAGATGACTTGAAGCATTTTTAGAAATATACAATATAATAAATGCATTTTTAAAAATCTGATGAAACAAAAAGGGCATAATGAATAATTTTCAGAATTAGATTGAAAATTGACTCAGAGTTTCCTAATGGTCAAAGAAACAATAAAATCTCAAACCTTTAGAAAAGCGTTTTATGAACTTGTTTTATTTATTTTTTATAAATAATTATGAAATTGTTTCATTTTTTATAACAATGATCTTTTTATTACTGTATTTTTTCCATTATCATTTAGTCCACTTTTAGCCCGCACCTCCCTGCAATCGCCACACTGTTGTCCGTGTCCATGGAATTTAAGTTTTAATAAGAATTGGGCAAAAGAGAATTAAGGGGCTTAGAAAGTGATCCCTACCCACACATCAGACGTGGGTGAGAAAGTTTAATAAATATTACATGTCAATTTGTGTTCCAATTTATAGCTAGTAAAATATTACTTCTCTGTAATTTTATTTCACTCATAATGTTATTTATTATTTACTTGAGATTAGTTAGGTTTATTCAAATTCCTCATTTCGGGGAACAGAGGGAACATAACTAAACCCAACATGCTTTGAGCCCAAGGCAAGGGTGTAACCACAACTGTTCTAAAGGCTGTAGGGAACCGAGATATGAATAACGTTGTATTTTACCCTCAAGATACACAATGCAATGCATACATTCAGCAAACACTTATTGCGTATCTACACTATAGGTAAGAATGTTTTTGACCACAAGTAACAGAATATACAAATAAGAATGGCCTATGCAAAAAAGACATGAGTTAGTTCTTATGACAAGAAGCGTGGAGATTGTCATTAGTGTGTTAGCCAGTGAGTAGACATATTGTCCTTTTTCCCAGCTCTCTCTTTGGACTCAGTTGGTCAGTCCCCCTCCGCCAAGCAGCTACCAAGTAGTTGGAGGGCCTGGCTCTGAGCCAGCCAGGAGCCTGCCATTGATGGTTTTGTTGCTGCATTCCCAGACTTGCAGCCTTTGCAGCTGTCTTACTTCATTCACGCCCATAAATCCATCCAGACCACCCAAGAGGAAAATACTTCGTCCTGTCAGTGTTCCCCAGGCCTAAATACTCAGGTGCCCTACTCTTTTTATTTTTATTTTACTTTATTTTATTTTATTCTATTTAATTGTTTTATGTATATTTTATTGAGTATGCTATTACAGTTGTCCTGTTTTTTTTCTCCCCTTTATCCCCCTCTGCCCTGTACCCTCTCTCCCTCCAGCATTTCCCCCCTTAGTTCACATCCATGGGTCATACATATAAGTTGTTTGGCTTCTCCATTTCCTATACTATCCTTAACCTCCCCCCGTCTATTTTGTGCCTACCATTTATGCTTCTTATTCCCTGTGCCTTTTTGCCCATTCTCCCCCTCCCTGCTGATAACCCTCCATGTGATCTCCATTTCTTTGATCCTGTTCCTGTTCTAGTTGTTTGCTTAGTTTGTTTTTGTTTTATGCTTTAGGTTCAGTTGTTGATAGTTTTTAGTTGTCATTTTACTGTTCATAGTTTTGATTTCCTTTTCTTAGATAAGTCCCTTTAACATTTTATTAATAAGGGCTTGGTGATGATGTATTCCTTTAACTTGACTTTATCTGGGAAGCACTTTATCTGCGCTTTCATTCCATATGATATCTTTGTTGGGTAGAATAATCTTGGATGTAGGCCCTTGCCTTTCATGACTCTGAATACTTCTTTCCAGCCCCTTCTTGCCTGTAAGGTTTCTTTTGAGAAATCAGCTTATAGTCTTATGGGAACTCCTTTGTAGGTAACTGTCTCCTTTCCTCTTGCTGCTTTTAAGATTCTCTCCTGACCTTTCATCTTGGGTAATGTAATGATGATGTGCCTTGGTGTGGGCTTCCTTGGACCCACTTCTTTGGGACCCTCTGAGCTTCCTGGACTTCTTAGAAGTCTATTTCCTTTGCCAAGTTGGGGAAGTTCTCCTTCATTATTTTTTCAAGTAAGTTTTCAATGTCTTGCTCTTCCTCTTCTTCTCCTGGCACCCCTACGATTCAGCCTTGGGACATTCAAAGTTGACCCAGAAGTTCCTAAGCCTCTCCTCATTTTTTTGAATTTTTGTTTCTTCATTCTGCTCTGGCTGAATGTTTATTTCTTCCTTCTGCTCCAAATCATTGATTTAAGTCCTGGTGTCCTTCCCTTCACTGTTGGTTCCCTGTATATTGTTCTTCATTTCACTTTGCATAGCCTTTACTTTTTCCCCTGTTTTGTGACCATACTCAACTATTTCTGTAAGAATCCTGATTAGCAATGTTTTGGAGTCTGCATCTGATAGTTTGGCTATCTCTTCATTGTTTAGTTGTATTTTTTCTGGAGTTTTGATCTCTTATTTCATTTGGGCCACATTTCTTTGGCACTCCTATTACATTGTAAAGGGTGGAGCCTTAGGTATGCACCAGGGCAGGGCAACCCACTTAGCTCTTTTGTGGTGCTGTATATGTGGGAGGGGTCAGGGTTCAGCTCTCCACTGGTTTTCAGTCACTTTCCACTACCTACAAGCAAACTGGGCCCTTCCGGTTCTGATTCCCAAGTGGGTGGGTTTGTGTATGTTCTAAGACACTGTGGGTCTCTCCAGTGGACTCTCCTGTGAGGTTGGGAGTTTCCCTGCCACTGCAACCCCCACAGGTTTTTATCACCAGAGGTTTTGAGGCTTTCTTTTCCAGGCTTGAACTCTGGGTTACGTGGTCTATCTCACTCCTCAGTTGTTTCTCCTGGTTTATCTGCACCAAATGTGGGACAACCTTGTCCACCCACCACTGCCTCACCTGGTCCTCCAGCTGCTGTCTTGCCAAGTATCCTTGCCACCCTGGCTACCCATCTCTGCCCCTCTTACCAGTTTGCATGAAATGTTTCTTCTTTAACTCCTTAGTTCAACTTCCTGGCAGTTCTGGTTGTTTTTTGTTTTTAAATCTGTTGTTGTCCTTTTGGTTGTGCGAGGAGGCAAAGTGTATCTACCTACACTTCCATCTGGGTGGAATTCTGGAAATTATTTTCAGGAGAGTTATTTTATTTTAAAATATTTCATTATTTATGCTCATTTAGTTGTCTCAGTTTTTCCCCCTTTGCCCCTCTCCATCGTCCCTATACTTCCTCAGGCAATCCTGACACTGTTGTCCATGTTCATGAGTAATGCATGTATGTTCTTTGGGTAATCCCTTCACCTTCTTTCAACCTGTCTGCACCTCCCCCTTCCCCTCTTAGAGCTGTCAGTCTGTTCTTTGTTTTTATACCTCTGATTCTATTTTACTCATTAGTTTACTTTGTTCATTAGATTCCACATATAAGTGAAGGAATATATTTGTCTTTTTTTGACTGGCTTATTTCACTTAGCATAATAGTCTCCAGGTCCATCTGTGCTATTGCAAAAGGTTAGAGTTCCTTCTTTTTCACTGCTACATAGTATTCCATGTGTAAATGTACCACAGTTTTTTTATCCACTCATCTACTGATGAGCACTTGGGGTATTTCCAGATTTTGGCAAATGTAAATAACACTACTGTGAACATAGGTATGCACATATTTTTTTGAATTGATGTTTCAGGATTCTTAGGATATATTCCCAGAAGTAGAATTGCTAGGTCAAAAGGCAGCTCCATTTTTTATTTTTTGAGGAAACTCCATACTGTTTTCCACAGTGGCTACACCAGCCTGCATTCCCACCAACAATGCACCAGGGCTCCCTTTTCTCCACATCCTCTCCAGCACTGTTGTTTGTTGATTTATTAAAGATAACCATTTTGGCAGGTATGAGGTGATATCTCATAGTGGTTTTACTCTGCATCTCTCTGATGGCTAGTGATGGTGAGCATTTTTTTGTGTGTGTCTATTGGCCTTCTGTATGTCCTCCTTGAAGAAGTGTCTATTCAGGTCCTTTGCCTATATTTTTAAAATTAGGTTGTTTGTTTTCCTGGTGTTGAGTTGTGTAAGTTCTTTATATATTTTGGAAGCTAAGCCCTTATCCAATGTATCACTGGCAAATATGTTCTCCCATACAGTGGGTTCCCTTTTCATTTTGATGATTTTTTAAGCTTTATTTCACTCATAATTTTAGTAAAATCTACTTGTTGAAAAATAAAATCTGCTTCTGGTAATAGGGGTAAGGAGCCAAGCTATTCAAGAAGTCCTAGACATTTATGTCTCATTATTGAACAACTTAAAACTCCCTCAGATTATTCACTATAAAAACTGCAGAATCATGATAATGTGCAATCATCCTAAAAGGATTAAAGTTTATAAAGAAGCCTAAATGTATTTATTAATCTATTCAATTTACTTATTCAGAAAATATTTATTGAGTATCTTCTATGCACAAAACCATTGTGTATGGGGTATAAGAACCTACATAGACTTTCATATTTCCTTGGAGTCTGGTATCCAGATGATATAGCTCATACAAATAATATTTTCCCTAAACAAATAAATAATAATACTTAGAAAGTAGCTAAAAGTCATCAACTTTTGTTTTCATTAGGGATCATCCTTGACCATTATATACAGGGTTTGGATAGGAACTTATATTAAGTAGATGTGCTGATTTCAGTTTGAGTCTACACAGCACAATGTGAAATAGTGACTTACTGAAAATATAAATGAATTTGAACTGAATTTGGGGGATAGATGAAGTATGTGTGGTGGGAGTGGAAGGGAAGATTACATGCTAATTAGTGGTATAATTTTGACTGAAACTTTCAAAAATTTTTCTCACACTCTTTTTAAATGTGAGTCCTTCACTACAACCAGGTGATTATTCTCATGCTTGGAAATTCAGATTTACTCTATGTAATCATAGTAATTTTATTCAAGTCGCTCTCCACCAAAAATTTAAAAATTATCTTTTCCATTTTTCTCTTCCCACTCAAAGTTCTATCTGTTCTTCAAGATTCAGTACAAATTTCATGTTATACATCAAAACTTCTCCAGCATTCTGCATCTGCTGGGTTTTCATACACCTGTTAATTCTTAGAACATATATAAGATATATATCATTGATTTAGAAAATTATTCATGGCCTTTTGCTCTTAACTATTTGGTCATTACATGTCAGATCTTCCTAACAAGTTGGTGTGTGCTGCACAATGCTCAATTCTAGCTTCTTAGTGCCTATATGACAGGTGTCAAATAAATACTTGCAAGGAGTTAATAAAAGTTCACTGATCTGTGAAAAAGGAGGCGCACCATCTAGCAGTGATGGAAAGACATTTCTGTTAATAACAGGACAGTTACCAGTTACCAAAATGATCCTTAGAGCAACTTATCATTGACACTCTCCTCTTGGCAGGCTGCAGGACTATTCGTGAAAGAGTGATCCCATAAAACACTCTCTCTGGCCCTTCATAGTTTTTACTTTGTATTTTCATGAAGTTGCTCCACTAGGCGTTATTGTCCCATGACTGCCCTGTGTTTCGTTTTGTACAGTGTGACACAGCTGAGCAGTGCATAGTGAGTAAATAATAATTTTATTTCCCATGCTTTTGCTTTGGGTACTTCAGGTATTCATACAAGGACATTATTTTCATCTTTACTTATTGAGCTCTTTCCAGTTTATGGTTCCAGTTTATAAATAAATGAACAGGTGCCATTATTGCCATGGCATGTTTGGCAAGTTACGTTTTCACCGATCTGAACATGATTTTGAATTTCCTCTTTTAGAACAAAAAGAGTACTAATATATATAGTGCCAGAAAACCAATATTTTACTAGGTCAATGAAGGAGCCAGTTCATGTCATGAACATGGGGTGGTATCTTGCTCACACATGGAGGTGTCCAGGTGGATTAAATTTTTCCTGGGAAACCTGCTAAGTGCACATCACCAGAGTGACTAGAATCATCATGCTTCATCTGTGCCAATCTATTCATTCTTTTTAACTTGGCATGAGGATGTCTATTAGTTCTATTCATTCTTACTTAAATTTGTATCTTAGAAGATAAAAGGGAAGAAAACTCTCTTAAAGAACAAAGGCATAAGCACCCCATATGTCCTTCAGTGCAATATATTTAAGGTAGTTTTTCCAAACAATCACCAGCTAAGAGATTAACTTGCGTTAAACATCAGATAAATATTAGGCCTAAAAATGCAGAAATAACATTTTCTGAAGCTTGAAACAATTTGAGCAACATAAAATTAATATCCCCTTTGTAATTGCTTTAAGAGCTCAGGTAATCTAATTACCTGCCCCATAAGAAGCATCCACATCTCCTTTTTATGGCGAAGCCTAACTTTTAATTTTTTCATTATGCATCATTGACGCTAGGACCTAACTGAAACTGTAAAGATAAACTGATTACTTTAAAAACCCACAAATCTGTCAGTTAACTGACCAAGGAGAATTTACAACAAAGACCCCTAAGAATGAGTCTGACTTGTCCTGTGTGCATTTGAAGGACCAGAAAGGTTTGCACATCTCAAGGATCCACTCAGGATGCCTCAGGACTTACATTTCTTATCACAAAGGGTCCTCTAAAAAACACAGATGTCAGATGACTTCTAGCATGGTATCTTGCTACAATCTATTTGAACAGGGATTTTAATTCAGATAGAATTAGAATTGCTGAAATTCTCTAATAATTACTAGAAACCCCACTACCATTTATGGTATGATGTGTTCTAGACACTGAGAGAATCCCCACAAACCAAATGAAATTGTTGTTCATGTCACCATTTTACCAATTAAAAAAAAATTGAATATCAGTGAAGTTAATAAGTTGCAACAGGTCATACAGCCAAAAGTAGAAAAAACCAAATACAAGTCTGCCTGATTTCAAGGCCTGTTTATCTCAGATACTCCTCACAGGATCTTTTCCTCCTGGAAAGACCGTAAGTGATCAAGGATAAAGGTTGCTCTCCTGACACTTTGGAGCTGAGGAAATCTCTCTCTCAGTTTGTGTCTATCCTCTGTACTAGGTGCCACTACAGGCTGGCGGGAAGCAAGTTTGAAACAGGATTGACGCTCTCCATTTCCAATGGTGACCGAGGATCCTGGAGGTGAAAGCAGCCCTTGAAGTCCATTTCATCTTGTAACAAGATTCTGCAGCTCATCCTGCTGGAATCTGGGCTGCCTTTGGAAACTCAGCTCATTACCTAGAGATGTGAGAAGCCTTGATTGACCTGTCCTGATTCTACAGCTAATAGAGCTGTCAGCTCTCCTGTCATTTAGCCATCACCAGCCCTCAAATATAATAAAGGCCTTGAAGGCGATAGAGCAAGTGGAACGTCCCAAGGGCATAACCTTCTCAACAATGAGGCTTCTTGTTAAACTAAATACTCTACTTCAAACGTCTGAATTCACAGCAAAGGGGAGTGAACATGATACAGCCTTTTTTTTTTTTAATCAGTATAATTGCCTTTTCTACCTCAGCATGTTTATATCACTTCAATCTATGAATGTACCAAGTACAGCAATGTATAGTGGAACCTGGCAAGGTTGGTTAAGGTCACTCAGGGAAGGTCATGATCTGTGTGTGCCTTGGAGGATGTACATGGTGTTAGTTGTAACGGGTACATCGTCTGTTTAAAGAAAAACTAAAATCCGGGTTTCAGTCAATAACCATTAAATTCTGTTCAATTTATTGAACATATCAACATGTATTGCGCTGCTGATCTTGACTGGCATTTTTCCCTCTGCTGAGGTTAAATACAGAAGATGCTTTGACAGAGAGCTGATAATGCTCACAAAGCATCGGTGTTCTCCTTTACATTTCCCAGACTCCCTTGCTATTATGTTTAGACCATGTGACTAAGTTCCGATTACTGAGACCTGAGCAGAGATGACATAAACCACTTCCAGACCCGACCACTGAAAACACTTCGCATAGCCCTCTAGGCCTCTCTTCCCTTGCTATGTGGCCTTGGAAGCCACACATTCCAGATGGAGTCACTACAAGGTACAAGCAACCTCTATCCCTGGGTTTCTGCTTCAAAGAAAATGCCCTAGAGAGCTACGAGACCCAGTAAGACTTTGCATACGTGAAAAATAAATCCTTATTTTATTAAGCTGCTGGGATTTCAGAGTTTATTGTTATCCCAACATGGACTATTCCAGTGGTTTTTAAAGTGTGGTTTACACACCAGCAGTATCAGCACGTGGGTGCTTGTTAGAAATGTACATCCTTGGGCTCCCTTCAGATCTTCTAAATGAGAAACTTTGAGGATGAGCTATAGCTCTCTGTATTTTAACAAACCTTCCAGGTAATTCTAATAATGTACGCTAAAATTTGTGTAGCACGAATCTAAATATCTTGTCAATGTAGACATAATCCTTGATCTCAAGGATCTCACAGTCTAATAGACAGGTGCTTCTGAACCTAACCTATTCTCAGTGTTTCCCAAGGGCCCCTTGCCTTAACTGAAACCAGGTTTTCTCCTGAGGGCAGGGCATTCCTTGTAGCAGGATCAAGGGGGTTCTATTTGCTCTGTTTCTACTCACATTCCACACCTCGTGGTTAAAGATGGAATTGATGTTCACTTTGCTTCTTTCAACTTAGTGTATTCCCTTACTCTCCTATAAAAGCTTTTTTTTCCTTTGAAGCCCATGCCATTCAGTTCTGTCACCCCCACTTTCTCCTTCCAGGCTCATGTCATCTGACAACCCTGGGGTCTCTTTCATTTGTTGACGATTTTGGTACCTGGATCAAAATCTTCACCTTCACCAAAATATGGATAATTTCTCTGTACATTTATACTTGCTGAAGTCTCTCCTGGGTAAAATAAATTCTTGAACCTCATATAACCCTGTAACTTTCTACCTTATTTCTTCTCTCCCCATTCACATCTAAATGTCTTAAAGAGTTGTCTGTAATCATTGCTCCATTCTTTGCTCCCTTTAAAACCATTGCAATCTAATGTATACCCTCAACAATGCACAAAAATATTTTTGTGAAGGTCGCCAGTGTCTTCCATGTGGCTGAATTCAATGGATAATCTTGGAACTCAGTTACCTGACAGGACTCTGATGACCACACCCTCCTTTTAAAATAATGTAGCCCCTCAGCTATCCTAATATCATCTTATATACTGCTGTTTTCTCTCTTATATTTTCTGGCCAATTCTCCTATGTTCTTTATACATACGAGTCTTCTTTAAGGCACAGTCCTGGGCTTACATGTGCCGCATGGTTTTTTTCATGGTGCTTTCCGCCCCTAAGAATACACAGCTAGAACTATGGTTCAGTTACTATAAATGCTCAGTTGACTGACAATTTATATCTTTATTTGAGACCTCTTCTCTAAGTATAGTCCAAGATATTCCACTGCCCACCGACTTCTCTCAAACATACCATAAACTCAAGATGCCCAGCCCTAAACTTAGAATCTTGCAACCATCCCCAAACCTGGTCTTCTTTCAGGGTTTCTTATCTCATGATTCTCTCATCAGTCCATTTGTATAAGCCAGAAACCCATGAGTTGTCACTGATGCTGACTTTTCCCTCATTCTCTTTATCCAATAAATGATGTCACAATGAGATACCATTGAAAAATCTATCCATTGGAGTCAATAGGGTGTTCAGTCATCACCTATGACTATATTTCTGTGGATCATTCCCATTAAGTCCATCGAGATTTGCTTCACCCAACATAGGAGCACACATATTTAGGTGCTCCTATGTTGGGTACATAAATGTTAACTAGGGTTATATCCTCTTGTTGGATTGTTCCCTTTATCATTATGTAGTGTCCTCCTTTGTCTCTTACTAGAGCCTTAGTTTTAAAGTCTATTGTGTTGGATATAAGTACTACTATCCCAGCTTTATTTTTTCCTTTTCATTTGACAGAAGTATCTTTTTCCATCCCTTTACTTTTAGTCTATGTGTATCTTTTAATGAGATGGGTCTCTTGGAGACAGCATATATGTGGGTCCTTCTTTCTTATCTATTCAGCTATCCTCTGTCTTTTGGTCAGAGGATTGAAGCTGGAGAATTTAAGTATCACATTTAAGGTAATTATTGATAGATACATATTTAGTGCCATTTTTATTGTTAGACTATTTTCCTCTGTTTTTTTCTTTCTCTCCTCCTGCTCCTTCTTCTTCTCCTCCTCCTCCTTCTCCTCCTTCTCCTCCTTCTTCTCCTTCTCCTTCTTCTTCCTAAAGCAAGCCTTTTAACATTTGTTGCAGTACTGGTCTGGTGTTAAGAAACTCCTTTAGCTTTTTCTTTTCTGGGAAGCTCCTTATTATTCACTTGATTTTAAATGATAGCCTTGCTTGGTGAAGTAGTCTTGGTTGTAGGGCCTTGCTTTTTATTACCTTGAATATTTCACACCTCTCCCTTTGGGCCTGAAATGTTTCTGTTGAGTAATCAGATGACAGTCTAATTAGTGCTCCCTTGTAGGTAACTCCCTGCTTTTCCCTTGCACCTTAGGATTCTATCCTTATCTTTAAGCCTTGTCATTTTAATTATGATGTATCTTGGTGTAGGCTTATTTGGGTCCAACTTGTTTGGGATTCTCTGAGCTTTCTGGATGTGTGTGCCTTTTTCCTTCACCAGATTAGGGAAGATTTTGATAATTATTTCTTCAAACAGATTCTCAATGCCTTGCTCGCTCTCTTCTCCTTCTAGTATTTCCCATGTTGTGGGGGCAGTTACGCTTCGTGTTGTCCAAAATGTTTCTTATCTCCCCTCATTTTTTAAAAATTCTATTTTATTTCCGATGCTCTGCCTGATTGTTTTTTTCTGTTTGTCTTCCATATCATTGATTCTATCCTCTGCTTCATCTAACCTATTGTTTATTCCTTCCAGTGTATTATTTACTTCTGATATTGTATTCTTTGTTTCTGAATGATCCTTTTTTTATGTTTTATGTCTTTTTTCATGCTGTTGAGTATCCTTATAACCATTACTCTATAATCTCTGTCTAATAAATTGGTTGCCTCCATTTCATCTAGCTCTTCTTCAGGAGAATTCTCTTGTTTTTTTCATTTGGGGTCTGTTTCTTTGTCTTCCTATTTTGGCTGCTTCTTTATATTTGGTTCTGTGTATTAGGTAGATCTGCAAAGACTCTAATGTAGGCCTCTGTCAGGTGCTCCTTGTGACTTGAGCTGGTCATCCTGTTTGGAACTATCAGTGATCCAGGCTTTTGGCTCCTTCTGCTGGGCTCTTTGTGTGCAAAAAGAATCACACTGTGCACCAAAACCAGATTTTATCAGCTTCAGGACCTGGGGAGAGTCAGCTGAAGTCTCATAGACCTCCCTGTTAAACTAATCAACGATATAGCCTTGAGCTGTAATTAGCGGCCTGGCGTAAGCTCCACAGGGTGGGGCAGAGTAATTCCCAAGGACAGAGCTATTGCTTCCCCTCAAGCTGATGCCGCTTGGCAAGGAGTGCTCTGCCTGAGAAAGATGCCTTCTTCAGTGTGGGGAATGACTCAGCACATGGATCCTGGTGGCTGTTCCTTCAATTTTCTCCCCAGAGCCACCAACCCCAGACTCTCCTCAAGCATCTCTAGTCCACACTGCCCTCCCTCTGCTAGAGCCCAGAGTAAGTGGCTGCAAACGAAATTTTGTGCAGTGGCCCTTTAAGAGGCTGTCTGTGTCTCCAGCTATCTCATCTGAGCAGACAGAAACCGGGCTGCCTTTCACAGCTGGATATTATATACATGTTCCTTTCTGGCTCTGGTGTTTTAGGCCAGGGAGCCAAGCTTGGTGTTTATACCCCACACCTCTCAGAGGGAACCCCTGCACTAACTGCTGGAATATGCCTCCGGAACTTCAGCTGCCACCTGTGGGAGCCCAGTCAGCCCTCTTACACCTCCTCCACACTCCCTACCAGTCTCATTGTGGTGAAGTAGTTTCTTCTGTCTCCCTGTATTTATAAGGCTTCTCTCCAGCTAATGTTTGGTTGGTTATTCAAAATGATTTCTCTACAATTTAGTTGTATTTCCAGACTGGTCCTGGGAGGAGGTCAGTGAAGCTTTCACTTACTCCTCTGCTATCTTGGATCTCAGAAAATAATTTTTAAATCAAAAGTGCTATGAATTTAATGTTTGTGCCCCCACCCCCAGAATTCATATGTTAATACCTCATCATGAGTGTGATGGTGTTTAAGGTCAGACCTTTGACAAGTGATTAGGTCATGAGAGTGAAGCTCATGTGAATAAGATTGATGCCCTGATAAATGAGACCACTGAGAATTCCCTCAAACCTTCCATCATATGAGGACACAATGAGAAGGTGTCCATTATGGAAGAGGATGAAATACCTTACCAGACAATGAATCTGCCGATGCCTTGATCTTGAATGTCCTAGCCTCCAGAACTGTGAGAAATAAATTTCTGTGGTTTATGAGCTCATCAATGGGATTCTGTTATAGCAGTATGAACAAATTAACACCAAAAGCTTTCTTTGTAAAGATTAAAAAAAGGATCATAATGCCTGGTAATGGGCTTGCATAACTGCTAACATCAAATATACATTAGCTTGTAAATAAATGCCTGTTAACCTAAGGAGGAGGTTTATATTTTAAAACAAATGAAGGTGGAAAATAAGAGGAAATGAATTCTGACGTGCTATCTGATTATACTTTCTATTGTGTATTTGGATTTTTAAATTTCCATTGACCTTTAAATTAAAGTGTTTATGTGTCACAGAATATATTTTGAACATTCTTCTAGACATACCCTTTGGCAATTTAAAAAAATAACAGTCTAATGTTGGATATCAACTCCTGCATACACAGTGAAGTGTATCACCCACCAGATGAAAGATAATTCCTGAATCAGAGTCCAGAGAATTTCAAATATGGAAAGTTATTTTAAAATTTGCTCATTCTTAATTAGTTCATAAAACATCATTTATCATAAACTGTGAGAGAACCATTCATTAATATTAGAATTTGAAGGTCACATTTATAGATAATATACCCGCTAGGTTTTCTCTAACTGTCCAATTGTCCACAAGTAGGTCATTTCTCACATGGGCCAGACACACATTTTACACTTCTCAAAAAAATCATTTCTAGGAGGTCATGGTCACAGTTCCCGAAAGAAAAACTTTAAAAGACATGTAACAAAATTAATATGTCTTTTCACCAACACGAATTTCCTAAATTTTATCTTCCATACTGTTCAACAGAGTTAAATGCCAGAAATCAGTAACAAAGCTTAAATGTTCCATGCCATCTCTGACAAGAGTGTGAAATAAAAGGCTGTCAAGCTATTCACTCACTTTTTTCTTCCACTGATGACTCTAACCATGTGAGAGGAGATGAACTAACAAAACTAAGACAGGCAAGGAAAGAGTAGGACAAAGGGAAGTGAGAAGCATCATGAAGGAAAGAAAAATAGAAAAAGAACAGTTTCAAAGCCAAGAATAGAAACAGTTATTTTTCCACTGCCTCATATACAAATAGAATTTTTTAAAAATCAGAAATATTCTCTCAGTAAGATGTGGTAAATAAACAAAAGAGGGAGCTCTGCAGAATCAAGTGTTTTTAACTTGCAATTATTCTTGTGTGGCAAGAGGCACTCTAGGCCGATGTTTTCAAATCGAATTCTAAACATAGACTACATTTCACATTTTCATTTTAGGAGTCACCATACGAGCCTGCTGCACGTTTGGCTTCCCTATCCCATGCAAGCGGTGGACTCCGATAGACTAAGGCGACATCTCTGACAAATTAATTTGAGAGATGAAAGCAAGATTTTGGAAACTAATTGGTTTCTTATCTAATTAGCCCTGTTGGAAATAAATGAGATTCATTTCTTTCCCAGAAGTAAATTCTAGAATTAGGATCCATCTATGTTAATTTCTATGTAGATATCTCATTGTGTTCTTTCCTTCATACATATTCCTATATATATATTCTTCCATAAAAATACTAAAATGAACAATCACACAGGAAAGATTAGTATTAATCTGATCAGATCACAAATAGAAAGATGAATAGTTGATGCTATTTTTATTGTTACAGTAGGATATCATTAAAACAGATGGATTTAGACATACTGTTGTCAAAATGGATCTGAATACCATTCCTCTCTGAAAGGAACAAAGGCTCATTGGTAAAATGGTTAATTCCAGAGTTGGAACAGGGGAAACACAAGGTAAGCCTAGAACATCTTGGGCCAGAAAAATGAATAAGATAGAATAAATAAGACATTTAAATTTTTTTAAAATTACAGTTGACATACAACATTATATTAGTTTCAGCTATACAACATAGTGATTAGGCAGTTGTATAACTTATGATGTGATCAACTCAATATATCCCCACAAAATGTCTGATAATTACAAAAGAAAAATAAAATAATAAGGCTGTAGGGAAGCCTGGCACACACTACTTTAATCAAGCGGCAAAAGGGAACAATTCCAGCAGTGGAACAAATCAGCATTGGTACCACAGGATAGGACACAACAAAGAGAGGCCAGCGGCACTTCTGTGATACTCCTACTAAGGATGTATAATCTGAATCAAATCAAGAAGAAATTCTAGACAACCCAAACTGAGGGACATTCTACGAAAATACTGATCTTTAACTTCAAGGTATCAAGAGCATGAGAGTCCATGAAAAACTGAGAAAGTGTTTCAGACAAAATGAGACTAAAGAGACATGATAACTAAATGCAACAGGATTCTGAACTGGATTGTTTTGCTAGAAAGGACATTATTGGGTCATTTGGCAAATGAGATCTGAAGATTAGATAGCAGTACTTTATTCATGCTCATTTCCTGACTTTGATGGTTGTTATGAGCTAAATTTTGTCCCTCCTCTAATTTATATGCTGAAGTTCTAGTTCCTCAAAGAGTGATTGTATTTGGAAATAGGGTCTTTAAAGATGTGACACAGTTAAAATCAGGTTTGGGGAGTGGGTGGGCGCTAATCCAGTATGACTGATGTCTTTATGAGAAGAGGAGGTTCTGACACACAGAGAAACACTAGGGATGTGTGCATGGAGAGGAAGGCCATGTGAGGACACAGGGAGAAGGTGACTGTCTGCCAGCCAAGGAGAGAAGCCTCAGAAGAAACCAAACCTGCCAACACCTTGATGTTAGACTTTTGGCCTTCAGAGCTGTGAGAAAACAAATTTCTGTTGTTTAAGCAAGCCAGGTTGTGGTACTTTGCTATGGTTGCACTAGCAGACTAATACAATGGTCATATTGTACTTGTGCAGGGAAATATCCTGGTTTGTAAAAAAAGCAATAAACAAATAATTAAGTCAAGTAAGAGGGGTGGTGAGGTATTAGGTTACAAGCTTACTCTCAAATGATTGAGGGAAAAAAACAACTTGAAATGGACCTGTAAATTTTCTATGAGCTTGTGATTGTTTCAAAATAAATATAACTATATATATATATAAAACATATATACAAACATATATATGTATATAGCAATAGAAACATATATATAAACCTAAAAGTCCCAAAAGAAGTGTTGGCAGGTTTGAGAGAGGAGCTAAAAAGATAAAGTCCATGCTGCTTTTGACACACGCAAAGTGCTTAGCTACTCCAGATCACTACCAGTGACAGGTTGAAAAGAAATGGGTTTAACCCAAAAGATTAACAATATGAGCGGAAATGTATATAATCTTCTTTTAATGAAATAGGCTCTAAAGTTCCCCATAAATAGAAAATTTCTTAAATTTTAGTCCCATACTTAGCTAATTCAAGCACCTGCCTTTATCCTCTGTAAAGCTGTGGTTTCGAACTCTTTCCAGGGGATCCCTATTTAGAAACTCAGTATTGTGGGGGTTTCCAAGTGTGTAAACAAGTAGAAGTGGAGTACGCTGGATGAAATGATGGTTCTGGATGAAATAAAGTCATGTTAGCCCAGCCTACTTTTTCCTTTCCTCATAAGCTCAGGAATCCTGGGATGTGCGCAGAGTTTGTGTTTGTGGGGCTGCTCTTCTGGCTCTTGGTCACCACGTAGCCCGTCATTAACATAGATGAGGGGCAGGGGAGTGACCGCGGCTAAAGGCTGGCACAATGCTGACGGGAGGCGGCA
Source organism: Mormoops blainvillei (assembly GCA_004026545.1). Lineage (NCBI taxonomy): Eukaryota > Metazoa > Chordata > Mammalia > Chiroptera > Mormoopidae > Mormoops > Mormoops blainvillei. Next base: position 63,839 of record PVJD01008737.1, read on the forward strand.
CTGACACCTGGACGTTGCTGGCCCTTGGAGGCTAGCCTCAATCCCCTTCCAGGCTGCATCGTTGTCTTGGAGGTCCAGGAAACCTCTAAAGCAGGGGTGTCCAACCCACCGCCCATGGGCCGTGTGCAGCCCAGGATGGCTATGAATGTGGCCCAACACAAAATCATAAATTTACATAAAACGTTATGAGATGTCTTTGTTTTCATTAGTGTTTGTTTATTTAATGTGTGGTCCAAGGCAGTTCTTCTTCTTCCAGTGTGGCCCAGAGACGCCAAAGGTTGGACACGCCTGCTAAAGCAAAGCTTTGTTGCAGTGCTGTCTGGACCAAACTAAAATACTCCTGAACCTACCTCAGGGAGCTAGGACACTCTGGAGCATTGACAGGAGTGTCGTGTGTTGAACTGAGGTGCTGAACTGTCCAACTCAAGAGCCTCTACACTGAGAGTTGGCACCCAGAAAGCTTCTAGAATAGGAATGAGTTCCCTTAAGTCTCCTCTCTATACCCTTTATAACCCACAACCCTCTAAAATAACATCAGAAGCTCCATGGTAGTCTACATTCTTGTTCAAAATTTTTCACCAATCCTCCCTAGAGAAGGACTATACATTCCCATACCTCTTATGTCAGGCTTGGGCTTGCGATTTGTTCTTAGCCATTAAAAAGTGTTAAACTGATACATGTCACTCTGGACAGAAGGTTTAAGAGCCCGCACATGGTTTGCCATCTCTTTTCCCTCTGTTACAAAATTGGTAATAACCCAGAAAGAGGCTACTGCACCACCCTAACCGAAGGAAACATTACAGGGAGCAGAATTGTCGCTGACCCATGATGGACCTGTATACACTGTTAATGTAGTGTGGATAAAAAAATATACCTTTGTACTTGTAGGCCATTGAGATTTCAGAGCTGGTTGTTAACACAAGCAAACCTAGGCCATGCTAGCTAAAACAATATCCAATTACTGAGTATTACTTCATAAAAGCAAAAAGTATGTTGTTCTAATGAGTACTTTGAAAATATTTAGATTAGATATTACATGTTTAAGCTGCCTTTTTAAAAAGATCATGAAAAAGCTGTGCCGTATTGCTTTCTGTCTATGTCTACGACCTAATCATTTGCTAGATACTAGAGGTAACAAGGTTCGAAGACCTGCAGTCGGGGTTCGCAAATACTACCTCCAAAGTTTACATTCAAACAGGGCTTATCTCCCAACCTGCCAATCAGAAGACATATGCTCATTTTTTGCCCTTCTTTATAACATATATTACATTGCCATACACATTGGAAAAAATTGTGCCCCAACCACAAATAGCGGGAAGTCATAAGATTCTGCCAACTAGAGACCCAGGATCCCAGCTATCTCCCAGTCCCACGTGAACTTTAAAGCACAGAGAGTTCAAGCTGCATTTCTTACCCCATCTGAAAACATGGCAGTCAAGAGCCCCTTGTTGACAAACACCATCAGCACAAGCAGGAGGGACAGTGATTGGTCTTGGCTGCTTGCTCCTATATTTGATTAGAAGAAGATCTGATTCAGACAATTATCCTCCTGGAAAATGACTATTCTGCTATATCAAATTATAATAGAATACATTTTTAAAACAAAACAGTAAAATCTAGACAGCGTCCTACTATTATTTTAGTTCTTTTTAAAACAAAATTAGTAAAAATAAGAAAAATATGTCACCATGACTATATAACAAAACAGTTGGACTCCTTCCATTGAGAATTTGTTTTTCTTATGGTGAACTAAATGTTAATTCCCATGGGGATCACTTGGAAATTTAAAACAGGAGATGACAGTTTTTCCCCATTGGCTCAGAGAGGTTATTTGGCTAATAAAATCTCATTAATGAAGTTGGAATTTCACCTAGATATAATAGCTCAGTTCTGCCAGAGATTGATAGAATTTTTTTTTAATTCAAAAGGTCAGGCTAAGGTTTTTAAATTTCTGTAAAACCATATTTCTCAAACTGTACTTTCTGGAACAGTACTGTCCTCCAAGTTATGAATAAGAATTGTGTGAGAAAATGCTGTTAATAAGTATTCTGTGAGAAATATTCAAATAAATCTGTGACACAGTGAATATTATATCATTTTCTCTTTTTTTTCCAATTGACATTAGCATATTAATGACCCTGAAAACTTTTCAAGTAAAGGAGCCTGCTTAACATTGTTAAGTCAAGTGATTCACAAAACTAGAGGGAGAATCTTATAACATCCCTGGAAACTAATAATTCTTCGGATGCACTAAAAGATCAAATCTGTAAAAACACCACAGGATGGTCAGTAAGTTAGAGCCAAATTCTTAAATCTATCTCAGGTCCCCAAGGTGATCAGACTGTGTGTGACCAAAGAAATGAAATGGTTAGACAGAAATGCTCCTGAACTATTCCTGAGGTGTTGCAGGTAGGGGGTGGTTAGTGGTGTCACATAGGAAGTATCATCTGGCAAGGCAATTTCAACCAAAAAGATTTACACCTTCTACCACTTCCCCTAACCTCCAGCTATCACCACCATAGTATGTTGAATGTTGATCCAATAGAAGTATGGTCAGAAAGCACGAGAATTCGAGATACAGACATCTACAACATCACAAAGCCATTCCTGGGATTATTAGGCAAAAATGCATCATATGATCTGTGATCTGCAATCAAAGAGCCAATGACCTCAGCTGATTACAATTGCAGGCTCCGCCAGCCTCTGTGATTCAGAACTGTCACTCATGTAATCTTAACTATGCCCAGTTAGCTTCTGCTATGCTAAGTACAGATCCTTGAAGCTCTCTCATTTCCTGGTGTCTTGAGAGTTCAGTAGACTCTTCTGAAGGAAGAACACAAACATTTCCTCCAAGTAGCACTCTTACTGGCTTGAGAAGAAAAGAATTGTGTGTAATATTGTCATATCTGAAATCACAACTTTTTCAGACCTCATTATCTCTAATGTTGCTGCATGAAACCTGAATTCCGTTGTCTTCTACCCTCGTTATCCAAAAGACATGTTCCTATGTATCTGAGCTTGTCAGGAAGCCACAGTTCAAGCTAGGTTGTTATTATCGTTGTTTCCGGACTCCTCAGCCTGTGTAGATCACTGGAGGCAAACAATCACTTGAGAGAATTACGCACTTCACACAATGCATTCAGTCAAGTCTCAAAACTACTTATGACTCTTTATGTATATAATTTATGTAATTTTCATTTCTGAGTATGGGTTCAGTTAGTCTTAACAAAACTGTTATAAGGAGATACCTGAATTGGCCGATTACCTCCTTGGCCAACAGAGTTAAGATTCTGAGTCAAGTTTCTGAGTCATGCTGGACATCACAGCACACAATCATAAGTGTGCTTGTTACCCTAATTCTTTTCTGGGGCATTGTCACCCACAAAAAAGTATTTTTAACTTTCAGGTCAAAAGAAAACATCAAAAACATAGAATTCCCCTACATAAACTTTGGAATATTCACATTTCAGTTTTGTCACCCCTTTTCTCCTTTTAATACAGGGCGTCCATTTTAATAAATAACTTTTTTAAAGATAGTTTTAATTTTTTTCTACCTTCTCACAACCTGAAGAAATTTTTCTCCTGACCACCGGAGACTGAACCTTTATTCCCAGATCCCAAGTTCTCACTCACATGTGAAGTTTCAGTGTTTGTTTAGGGGCTAATTCCCCTTCTCTGAGACAATGGTCAGCCTCTCTCAAGGTTTATGTTACTGAGAAGACTACCAGCTTTTCAGCTGAAAAAAAATTTTTAGTGAAAAAAATGTTATATTTATACTGACAACACCTTACACCAAACACTTGATAACTAATTTAAATTGACAAAAAACACTTTCCAAATAATTACTAGCTGACATCTTAATATTTTGACTATAATATGTTATTCCTAAAATTTTTTTCAAAATATTATTCTAACTATATATAATAGATTCCTTAATGATTTTGCTTATATTTTATTTATACATTTTATATATTTTCTGATAATTATTTATTTTTAAGCATCCTTAACTTAATTTTTTAATATTATTCATAATTATGTTTCTATTTTATTTTATTTATATGTATTGTAACTATATTTAGTGTTATATTCTTTTTTAAGACAAAAAGCTTCACAAAACATAAATCTTTGATGTGTAACTTTTCCTCACATAGTAACCTTATAATAACAGCTATGCATTTAGAATCAGATTCTTTCAAGTCCAAGATGATTTCCACATAATGGGGTGAATTTATTTGGCAGTTATCACTTCTCTAACTCTCGAGTAGCATTTAGTGAGCCCAAAGGATGATTCTAGGTACTCTGAAATGCTTAGTATCTATCATTTTTATGTGACAAAGAGGACCTTTATAGGTAAAACAAACAAAAACACCTCTATAAGTTAAAAAAAGAAAAAAAAACACATGCCATTTCCAGTTATGGGGAAAGGATGACCTCTCCTTTCCTTGGGCAGTGATACTGCCACTCCCTCTGGAAGTGAGGTTTCTATCTCTTCAGGTCCCAGAGTCCCTCTCCTACATTGAGAGAGACATTGGAGAAGAGGAGAGGAAGCACAAGAAATAATGGGACATGAGCAGAGAACACACAAGGCAAGAATGAGTTGCTTCTGTTTAGAGCCAAGGCCAAGCCAAATAGCTATTGGAGAAGGGAGTAGCAGGTACCTGTTGTTAGGAGAAGGCATCAGGGTGATTTTTTAATTATTAAGTATTGTCTTAGTTCCTTCAGGTTACTGTATCCAAATTATTATAGACTGAGTGGCTTCCATAATATTTATTTCTCCTGGTTTTGGAGGTTGGGAAGTCCAGGGTCAAGGTGTCAACAGATTCGGTACCTGGTGAGACCCAACTTCCTGGCTCATAGACAGCCACCTTCTCACTGTGTTCTCACAAGGTGGATGAGGTGAGGGAGCTCTATGGAGTCTGTTTTATGAGAGCACTAATCCCATTCATGAGGGCTTTGCCTTTACAACCTCCCAAAGGCCCCGCCTCCTAACACCATCACATCCATCACATCCGGGCATAGGATTTCAACATACGAATTGGGAAGGGGACAGGGGAACACAAGTATTCAGTCCATAACAAGCACATTTAAAGAATGCAGTTTCATTATTTTCAGGTACACACTACTAGGAAGCAGAGCAAGGCACTATAATTAGAAAAAATTTTTGAGAGAATTGCTTTAGATAAAATCTGAATGATTTGTAACTAATTAATCAATTATTTGACTATATCTGAAGTGCTTGAGGGTATTTAAACTATTTTGTTCTCCTCCAAATATTGGTAACTGCTTACAATTTTGTTTATACTATTTATCATCATAGTAAATCTTTCTTTGCAACCTCTCCCAGCAACGGCCCCCTCTTGACATGACATGGCCTCTGCCTTTGTCCACTGAAACGAGCTCTCCTCCATCCTCTATTCCTACCACTCTCCCGTCATCCTTTTGCCCTGCCTAGATCTGTCTCCCCTAAGACTGTTGGTCCTGAAGGTCATCAGACTCAGGAGACTGTTCTAGCTCATTTTCTTAATGTAGGCCTTGGGGATAAGAAGTGAGGTCAGCATTTTCTTTAGTCATTTATGCCACTTCCAGACTATTTGTTTTTCATTTTGTGTAGTAAGCCCAGCTCAGTTTA
>PVJD01008738.1:0-69458 GCA_004026545.1 Mormoops blainvillei
AAAATATTCAACCTTGTTTCTATTATTTTAATAACATATTTTTATACTGTTAAGTAATATGGTAAAGAAATAATCTTGACTTTTAAAAATATGTTATTAAAATAATAGAAACAAGGTTGAATATTTTCAATCAGAAGAAAAATAAATGAAATAAAATACTTTATAAAAAATAATTAAAATTTTAAGTAGCCTTTGAAAACATAATAAAAAAGTAAAAATAAAAGAATTTAAAAAAACAGAGAAATAGAAACAGATAAAATTATCATAAAAACAAAATATATCAGTTATCTTAGCAAATATAACATAAAAGATAACTGTGAAGTAAAAGATAATTTGTAGAATTTATTTGCATATTCAGTAATGAACCTATTTAAGAAGAAATGCTTTAATGCTTTCATGATACAGTTATTTTTAAATTGGAAGTAATTTTTAATGTACCATATTGAAAAGAATAGAATTTCAAAGTTATTAGTAACCCAAGGAATCTTATTTATTTATCTCCTTAATTATACATTGAGCACTGAAGCTAAATCTTTAGTTTGACATGTCATTAGGTTTATAAAAGGAAAAGAAAGTTCAATCTTTAATACATTTGTTAAATTAATGCAAAACTGATTCAAATATGAACAAATATGAACTTTAATTAATTTTTTGCATTGATAAATTATCACTGTAACATTTTTGGTCAGGGAGATATGCTAACATCTTGCATCCTCGTGATACAATTAATTGATGAATTTAAACTTGCAGATGATAGAGACTAAAAATAATATAATGATCTTACATTCTTACATTCAAATAGGTATTTGTTTTTTGAGAGTAAACTAAACCTTTGATTATAGTGATCATAGATTATGAGTATTAGTGACTTAAATATAATGAATTAACATTTAACTTTATTAATTATACTGTTAATTAAAAATTTCATAAAATTACTGATTTTTTCCTATATTTCATATTATTTTCCCCAAAAGTGATCTGTTTACCTTTAACATATTGCTACATTCTCTGTCCTTGAGAAAAATCATGACTTAATAGTTCCTTTTTGTTTGAAGGTAACACCCAGGACTTTGCACTAAGGGGCACCCAAGAATCCTTGTTGACTAAATGTGAAACCTAAGTCATGATTATGTCTGTGTTCAATGGAAGTTTATAGACCTGTCTTAGTGTGATGTACCATCCCAGTTATTATTAATTAATGTTATGACCCCAGTAATATTAGGCAAGCAGAAGGGCTTAATTTCATTAAAAAAAATCAATACTATTCTTATAACATACTAACCTTCTGTGATGTTTCCCTGATTTGTATGTTCTAGAGGACTCCTGAGAATTTTATTCTTTTGTATTGTGTTCCTTACATCCATCTAATTTAGCTCACATTTTGTTTGGTGACCAGAACTTCACATATTCTTAGTCAGCATATCACATAAGGTTAAAAATAAAGAAAATTTTAGTATCATGCATAGAATATACATAAAACTATTAGTGTCCCTGTGTCAGGAAAATTAGAAGAAGAGGGTAAAGCCATCTGGCAAAAGACAAAGGAAGAATGGGACATGCTCACTAGTTAATGACATTGTCCAATTCTAGACTTTATTTGTAGACTAAGTTAGAAAAAAAATGGGAATTTTTAAAACATGATATATCTTCATTAAGTCATTGTGGCTAAACTGAACAGGATTGCCCAATCAGACCTTTATCACACTTGAAATGATCTATTCCCTCTTCTTTTTCTTTCCTGTTTTACCAAATTTTCGACAAGAAAATAAAAAACATTTTGTGACCAAAAATATAGCAGTTGCCACACAGGTCAGCAGGAACCCAATCACATCCAGAGAGTGGTACTGGAACCAGGTGAGGTCATGGGAGGCTGGCCGCAGGTGTTTGGCTCCCTTGTGGCGCATGACAAACTCGATCCAAAAGACCGCCCGATCCAGAGGCTTTACAGGTTGATCGTGGTGAATCTTTGATAACCTCATAGCATTCTCTTTATAACTGGTAGACAAAGACATAGAGAGAAATCAGAGCTTTCATTTTCATTGAAGGTAAGTATATAATAAATTTGTGTAGTATGTTATATTATTAAAGGCCATAGACTTGCTCAGAAAACATTTCATTCTTGCTGTGAAAAGAACTTTGCTTCTGGATAGCATTTTAAAAGTTGTAAAGGAGAGCCTATGGAAGAAATGATTTTTTGACAAAATGTGGTCAATATACAAGTATAAAAAAGGAATGAGGCTAATTTTTTCAAGAAGGAATCTTAATATTGTGTGAAGTGTGATTTTAACAATTGTTCTATTGTTAACCAATTTTGGTCTAAGACCAAGATTGTGGCTAACCCCTATTGCAGGAAAATGTCCTTTAAAAAGTCTGAAAGCATGGACCCTAATGTCAGATTAGTAAATAATGACAGGCCCAGGAAAACTAGTAGTTAACATCAATGAGTCATTTTTGTAGTGTCTGGGATTCTTTTATTGCACACACTTGTGTATTTGTGATAGAAAGGACATTGTCTGGTCTTGGGAAGATGGTGGAAGAGTGAATGGAAGTCACACTGACCTCCTCCCAAGACCAATCTGAAATTACAACTAAATTGTGGATAAATCACCCAGAACAAACAACTGAACAATAGTGCGAGAAGCCTTATAACCTTGGATAGACAGAAGAATCACCTTCAGAACAACCTGACTGGTAAGGAGTGCAGTGGAGACATGAGAAGGCTGGCAGGGCACCATCAGCAGGTAGTACCAGAGGGATATTTAAGTGGCCAGTTGCATCCTCCTGGGAAGAGCGGGGTCTAAACCATAATCAAGGATCCCCAGCCTACAGCACCAGAGCCCAAAAAGTACACAGATAACAGCCAGCTGAGAAGAGCGGCAGGTGGGTAAGGGGGCAGGGCTGCAGACTGAAAGAGCCTTTAAAGGGCCAATGCATAAATTTTCATTAGTAGCCACTTACCTTGGGCTCCAACAAAGGCAGGGTCAGAGTGGGCTAGAGATGCCTGGGGAGAGACTGGCGATGGAGGCTTTGGGGAGAGAACTGAGAGAGAAGCTGCCAAGATCCTGGTGCTGACTTATCCCTCATAAGGCAGCAGCCATCTTGCTCAGGCAGACCACTCCCCTGAGTGTCAGCAGCCTGGGAAAAAACAACAGCCGCACACCCAGGAGAGACTCTGCCTGACCCTATAGTGCTTAAGTCTGACTACTGAGTGCAGGGTGGCAGCCACAGACAGTAGATCCCTGCAAAGGGGTGGGTCAGAGTGGACTAGAGAGGCTGAGGGAGACTGGGGATGGAGATTTTGGAGAGAGAACTGAGAGAGTAGCCACTGGGTTACTGGTGCTGAGTCATCCCCCATATGGTAGCAACCATTGAGCTCACACAAACCACTCCCCTCCAAGTTGCAGCAGCCTGCAACCTCAGGAGGGACTCTGCCCTGCCCCACGGAGCTTAAACCTGACTGCTGAGTGCAGAGTGACGAGATTAACAACAGAAGGAGACAGCCACAGATGGTAGATCCCTGGAAGTCCCAAATAGGGGGCCTAAGGTCAGATGGGGTCAACATCTGACATCACCAGAGGTGGACCCAGAAAGAAAAAAACAGTGATAAATAGTAGAGGCTACCGAGATGAAATCTACTGTGGTCTTCTCCATGATTTGCGATATTTTCTTTACTACATATCTTTTTAACATTTATTTTTTGTCCATCAAGTTGGTGGATATTAAGTCACTAGATTTTATACTGTAGTTTATTTCTCTCTTTTCTTATAATAGACTTAATCTCTTTATAGACTTATTAACACTGGTTCATTTCCTGTTGATAGTGGGATTGCAAGGGGGAGCTATTTCTGCGGTCATGGGTTTGTTTCCTGGACTTTGTGGTTTTGCTCTGGCAGTCAAATGGGAAGACAAACAACCCCAATAGACAGGAAAGGAGGAATCCTCAGAAAGACTACTAAATGAAATAGAGGCAAGTAAACTCTCAGATACTGAGTTCAAAACAATGGTTATAAGGAAGCTCAATGAACTCAGTGAGCTCAGTAAGAATTATAAAAAACTACAGGAAAACTATGAGGAACTTATTTAAACCATATCAACATTTAAAAGGACATAGAAACTATCAATAAGAACGAAGAGGAAATGAAGAATACAATTTCTGAATTGAAGAACACAATAGAAAAAAATCAAACGCAGGCTAGATGAGGCAGAGGACTGAATCAGCGAGCTGGAGGACATGGTAGAAAAAATCTCCCAGAAAGAGCAAGAAAATGAAAAAAGGCTCAAAAAAATGAAGAGTGGTTAAGGGAAATACAGAACAACATGAAATGTAATAATATCCATATAACAAGAATACCAGAAGGAGAAGAAGAGGAGCAAAGGATAGAAAGCCCGTTTGAAAAAGTAATGATGGGAAACTTCCCTAATTTGAGGAGAGAAAAAGTCACACAAATCCAGAGGTGGATTAAGTTGAGTCCCTGGGCACAGAAGAAAATATTGGGCCCCTTAAAAAGAGAGAGAGAAAGACAAGGAAAATAAAAGTACATGTTAATCATATTTTTAAATAAATAAAAATATTATCTACTATTAATGTTTTATTTCCAATAAAATTTAAATATAATATATGTATTGCACATATGAAACCAAACTTGGTGTCGTTAAAAAAAAGTGTAAAGCTGCGGTTTTGCGGGGCCCTTCAGAAGGGCATGCACCTAGTAACATGCCATTAAATCCGCTTCTGCACAAGTCCAGGAAGCACAGAGTCCCAATCAAGAGGAACCCAAAGAGACCCACTCCAAGAAACATCATAATTAAAATGGCAGATATCAAAGACAAAGAGAGAATCTTAAAGGCAGCCAGGGAGAAACAGGATGTAGCATATGGGAGCCCCAATAAGGCTAGCAGCTGACTTCTCCACAGAAACACGACAAGCTGGAAAGGAATAGAAAGAAATATTCCAAGAAGTGAAAAGCAAAGGCATGCAACCAAGACTACTCTATCCTGCAAGGTTCTCAATGAAAATGGATGTCAAAATAAGGAGTTTCCCAGGTGAAATAAGAGAAGGCTAAAGGAATACACCTCTACCAAACCAGCATTGCAAGATATGCTAAAGGGACTACTTTAAGAAGATGAAGAAAAGGAGTGAGAGAGAGAGGAACCCAGATACAAAGGGAAAAAAGTGAATAAGTACCTATCAATAATAACTTTAACTATAAATGGATTAAATGCACCAATTACAAGCCATAGAGTAGCCGAATGGATAAGAAAACAGGACCCACACATATGCTGCCTATAAGAGACCCACCTCAGAACAAAAGACATACACAGACTAAAAGTAAAAGGTTGGAAAAAAATATTCCAAGCAAATGGACAGGAAAAAAAAAAACCAGAGTAGCAATACTTATATAAGACAAAATAGACTTCCAAACAAAGGCCATAAAAAGAGACCCAGAAGGACACTATCTAATCCTCAAAGGAAGAATCCATCAAGAAGACATAAACATTGTAAACCAGTATGCACCCAACATAGGAGCACCCAAATATATAAGGAAAATCCTGGAGGACTTCAAGAAAGATACAGACAACAACACACTTATACTAGGATATTTTAACACCCTACTGTCAACAATGGATACATTTTCCAAACAAAATATCAACAAGGATATTGTAAAACTGGACAACACATTAGATCAAATGGACTTAACTGATATACATATGGAACTTCCACCCCAAAGAAGCAAACTACACAGTTTTTTCAAATGCACATGAAACATTTTGAAAAATAGACCACATGATAGGACACAAAACAAGCCTCAACAAATTTAAGAAAATTGAAATCATATCAAGCATTTTCTCAGACCACAAGGGCTTAAAACTAGAAACCAACCGCAAGGAAAAAACTCAAAAACATTCAAACTCGTGGAGACTGAATAGCATGCTATTAAACAATAAATGGGTCTATAATGAGATCAAAGAAGAAATAAAAAAGTTTCTGGAAACAAATGGAAATGAATGTACAACAGCTCTAAATGTATGGGACACAGCAAAGGCAGTCCTGAGAAGTAAGTTCATAGCAAGTCAGGCTTATCTAAAAAAGATAGAAACATTTCAAATAAACAGCCTAACCCTACATCTGTAAGAACTGGAGAAACAACAACAAACAAAGCCCAGAGTGAACAGAAGGAAGGAAATGGTCAAGATCAGAGCAGACTTGAACGACATAGTGACTAAAAGAACAATTCAAAGGATCAATAAATCCAGGAGCTGGTTCTTTGAAAAGATAAAGAAAATTGACAAGCCTTTAAGACACAAGATGTCTTCCAAGAACTCACTTGAATCCTATGCATTCAATGTGAAAGCAACTGTTGAAGATGAAAAACTTCAATGGAAAATCAATGATGAGAACAAACAGAAGATTCTTGACAAGTGTCATGATATCATCAACTGACTTGATAAGAATCAGACTGCACAAAATGACGAATTTGAACATCAGTAGAAAGAGTTGGAAAAAGTCTTCAAACCAATCATCACTGAACTGTACCAGAGTGCAGGAGGCATCCCAGGAGGAATGCCTGGGGGCTTCCCTGGTGTTGGAGACCCTCCATCTTGGGGTGTCTCCTCTGGGCCCACCATTGAAGAGGTTGATTAAGCCAACCTTGTGCATAGATTGAGCATTGTTTCACAAAAAATATCAAAGGACCCAAGTTTGTAGCATCTTAGATCAAAAGATACACACAGACTAAAAGAAAAGGAGTGGAGAAAGATATGTCATGCAAATAGAGAGGAAAGAAAGCTGGGGTAGCAGTACTTATATTGACAAAATAAACTTTTAAATCAAGGCTATATTAAGAGACATAGAAGGACACTGCATAGTCCAATGAGAAGATATAATCCTAGTAAACATTTGTGCATCCAAGCTAAGAACACCTGAATACATGAAGCAAATCTTGATGGACATAAAGGGAGAGAGTGATAAAAATACAGTAAATAGTTGGGGATTTTAACAACTCATTGATTGACTTCAATGGATAGATCTCCCAGACAGAAAATCAATGAGAAGACAGTGGCCTTAAATGACACACTAGATTAAATGGATTTAATTGATATCTTCAGTACATTTCACCTCAAAGTAACAGAATATAAATGCTTTTTAAGTGCACATGGAACGTTTTCTAGGATAGGTCACATGTTAGGACACAAAATAAATCTCAGTAAATTTATGAAGATTGAAGTGATATCAGGCATCTTTTCTGAACACAATGCTATAAAACTAGAAATCAATCACAAGAAGAATACTGACAAACACTCAAAACCATGGAAGCTCACTAACGTATTATTAATCAATGAATGGGTCAACAATGAGATCAAGAAAGAAATCAATTTTCATTTGAAGCAAATGAAAATAAGGACACAGCAATCCAAAATCTGTGGAACACAGGGAAAACAATCCTAAGAGGGAATTCAGAGCACTAAAGGCCTATCTCAAAATACAAGAAAAAGCTCAAATAAATAATCTAACTTCACACTTAAAGGAACTTGAAAAAGGACAACACACAAGGCCCAAAGAATATATAAGGAAGGAAATATTAATGATCATATGAATAAATGAAATAGGGTCTTAAAAAAATACAAAATATCAATGAATCTAAGAGCTGGCTCCCTGAAAGATAAACAAGATTGACAAGCACTAGACTCATCAAGAAAAAAAGAGAGAGAACCTAAATAAATAAAATCAGAAATGAAGAGAAATAACAGCTGACACCAAAGAAATACAAAGGTTTGTAAGAAAATATTATGAACAATTATATGCCAACAAACTGGACAACCTGGACAAAATGGATAAACTAGAAATATACAATCTTCCAAAACTAAATCAGGAAGAATCAGAGAATCTGAATACACAGATTACACCTAGGGAAGTTAAAGCAGTAATTAGAAAACTCCAAACAAACAAAAGCCCTGGACCCTATGGCATCACATGTGAATTTTACCAAACATTTTATGAAGAACTAACACCTCTCCTTTTCAAACTATTTCATAAAATCAAGAGGAAAGAATGCTCACAAACTCATTTTACAAGGCAAACATTATTCTAATTCCAAAACCAGATAAAGACACTACAAACAAAGAAAATTATAGGCCAAAATTCCTGGTGAATATAGATGCTAAAATCCTCAACAAAATATTAGCAAACCAAATACAGCAATGCATCAAAAGAACATACACTATGATCAAGTGGGATTTATTATGGGAATGCAAGGTTGGTACAGCATTCTCAAATAAATAAATGTGATTAACCACATAAAGAAAATGAAGGGCAAAAATCACACGATCATATCAATAGATTCAGAAAAAGCATTTAATGAAATCCAGCACCTATTTATGATTAAAACTCTCAGCAAAGTGGGATTAGAGGGGAACATACCTAAACATAATAAAGGCCGCATATGACAAACCCACTGCCAGCATCATACTCAATGGGCAAAACCTACAAGCGTTCCCCTTAAGATAGGGAACAAAACAGGGATGTCTATTTTCACCTCTCTTCAACATAGACTGGAAGTCCTAGCCACAGAAATCAGAAAAGAAGAAGAAATAAAAGGCATCCAGATTGGAAAGGAAGAAGTAAAACTGTCATTATTTGAAGATGACATGATACTGTACATAGAGAACTCTAAAGATTCCACTGAGAAACTACTAGAAATTATAAGTGAATTCAGTTAAGTAGCAGGATATAAAATTAATATCCAAAAATAGGTTGCGTTTTTATATGCCAATAATTAACTAACAGAAAGGGAAATTAAGAAAACAATCCTATTCACAATAACTACAAAAAGAATAAAATACCTAGGAATACACCCAACCTACGATGCAAAAGACTTGTACTCAGAAAAGTGTAAGACACCAAAGAAAGAAATAGAAGATACAAACAAATGGAAGCACATACCACATTCATGGATAAGAAGAATTAACATCATTAAAATGTCCATACTACCCAAAGCAATCTATAGATTCACCACAACTCCTATCAAGATTCCAATGACATATTTCATAGAACTAGAGCAATAGTTCAAAAATTTATATGGAACCACAAAAGGTCCCACATTGCAATGAAGTTGGGGGAATCACACTACCTAATATCAAACTATACTATAAAACCATAGTAATCAGAACAACATGGTACTGGAATAAAAACAGATAAATAGATCAATGGAACAGAATAGAGAGCCCAGAAACAAACCCATAACTTTATAGTCAGTTAATATTCAACAAAGGAAGCAAGCACATACAATGGGCTAAAGATAGCTTATTCAATAAATGGTGTTGGGAAAATTGGACAGATACATGCAGAAAAATGACACTAGACCACCTTCTTATACCACACACAAGAATAAATTCAAAATGGATCAAAGACTTAAATGTTAAACCCAAAACCATAAAAATCAGAGAAGAAAACATAGGCAGCAAAATCTTGGATATTACTTGTAGCAATATTTTATCAAATATATCACCCCAGGTAAAGGAAACAAAAGAAAAAAAATAAACAGATGGAACTACATCAGACATAAGTGTTTTTTCACAACAAAGAAAATCATCAACAAAATAAAAAGACAACCCACAGAATGGGAGAACATATTCACCAGTACATCTGATCAGGAGTTAATATCCAAAATTTATAAATAACTTATAAAACTCAACATCAAAAAAGAAACAAACAACCCAATTAAAAAATGAACAAAGGACCTGAATAACTTGTCCAAAGAGGACACACAGATGGCCACAGGCACATGAAAAGATGCTCGATGTAACTAATCACCAGAGAAATGAGAATTAAAACCACAATGGGATATCCTCTTACATTTGTCAGAATGGCTGCCATCAATACAGCAACAAACAGCAGGTGCTGGCAAGGATGTGGAGAAAGGGAACACTTTTCAGCTTTTGGTGAGAATGCAGTTTGGTGCGACCACTGTGGAAAGCAGTATAGAGATACCTCAAAAAATTGAAAATGGATTTGCCTTTTGATCTTGTGATCCCACTTCGGGGAATATATCTGAAGGAACCCAAAACACTAATTTAAAAAGAACATAAGCACCCCTATTTTCACCCTATGTTCACTGCAGTGTTATTTGCAGTTTCTAAAATATGGAAGCAGCTCAAGTGTCCATCAGTAGATAAGTAGATAAAATAACTATGGGACATTTACACAATGGAATACTGCTCAGCCATAAAAAGAAGAAAATTTTACCCTTTGCTACAGCATGGATGGACCTAGAGAATATTATGCTAAGTGAAATAAGCCAGTCAGATAACGACAAATACCATATGATTTCACTCCTATGTGGAATCAAATGAACAAACTGAGCTAACAAAGAGAATGGAGAAAGACTCATAGATAGAGACCAGGATGACAGCTATGGAGTAAGGGTGGGGGGTGGAGGGATTGAGCAAAAAGGAAAAGGACTCACGGACATGGAATGGTGGTTGCTGGAAGGGAGAGGACTTAATTTAATGGGAAAAAAATACAATAATGATTAAATCAAATTAAAAAGAACATTGAAATCTGATGTCTCTGAAAAAGAGATAAAAAATGGAACTAAAATTAACTCTAATAAATAACATACTGAATTTCTGGAAGAAAAAATTAAGTACTTTTTATTTTAGATTAACAATATTGAAAGGACTCACTAAAACCCAGGGAAAATTTTTGAAAATAATTTCTAAAGATACATCATAATTTTGCTTCTGAATTTAAAACAATAATGATACTTTTCCATGCTGGAGGAGAAAAACAGGTAAAAAGAGAAAATGATCAGATAGGCCTCAAAATCTATGGTAGCATTTAAAGCTAGAAGACCATGGGTAACCCTTACATAGTTCTAATGTAAAGAAAATTAAGAACTATGTATAGTCATATAAATGTCATTCTCATACCAAGGCAGTGAGCAAGTATCACTAAACATTATCTCAAGGAACTCAAAATCCATGAGTCTTCTTTGAATGAAAATCTGTGTGATATATTAATTTAAAAACCAATTGAAAATATTTTAGAATAAAGAATGTCTGATTCAATGGAGAAATTTGATTTTCTTAAAGTATTAAAAAATGGCAATAAACGCGAGGAAAGTAAGTACCATAAATATTGACAAATTAGAATTTTAGTAATACATATTAGAGATGAGATTGCTTCCATAGCATAACTTAAATTCGTATTGGCTAAATTTAAAACATTTATTTAAGAATTAACACTAAAAAAAAAAAGAAAAGAAAAAGAAAAAAGCACTCAAAACTATATGTATATATGTATTAATTCCTAACCTTGATGAGATCTTTCAGAGAAAAAAACCCTAAGATATATGTGTCTAAACTTTAATATAGTTAACAGATTCATTTCAATTAATCTTTAAGTCAGGTAAAATTTAAAATTTTCTTTTAAAATTTATGCTATCTATAGTTACAAGGAGGGGAACCAAAAAAATGCAGGATTTATTTATAAAGCAATTGTATATTTATACTTACATGTTTAAACTTCAGTCACCTTCAAAGTACTCTCCATTTGATACAATACACCTATCGAGACTTTCCACCACTCAAAATAGTTTTGTACTCATTGATTTTGATGCCTTTTAGTGCTTCTGCCATTTTTTTGTTTCCTTTCTTTCACATGGGCAAAATATTTCCCTTTGAGGACTTTTTTCACCCAGGGACACAAAAAAAAGTCACTTGGGCCAAGATCATGTAAACAGAGAGTGTGGGTCACAGGGGTTATACCAGTTTCGGTCAAAAATTTATGAACACATTGTGGGAAGGTGCACTCATAAACTACCCATCATGAAATGGGCAAATAGGCAGAGTCTTCAGAAAAAATAAAATTCACTGAAGCTGAACACAGCCTCCCACAACAGTGCCAGCTGGTACACTGAAACAGATGGATTCCTAGAACACACACATAGCCAGGGAAGCCTGTAGTACATGGGGCCCACCCTCCAGAAGATACTTCCAAGTTTTGGGGTCCCCCCTCATATAAAGTTATAACTATTCTATCTCCCTGTATATATGCATATGCTAATGATGGTATGCACTCAGTGTTAAAGATAGTTATTTTTGAATGATTAATATTTGGCAAATTTTCGCTTCTATTTTAGTATTTGCCAAGCACATAATATTTAAAGAGGCATGCATATTTATGAAAATAAGCATAGGATCCAAAAAGTAGCTGAGAATTTATATCTTCATTAACATTATTTTTTTTGAAAATATGTTCATAGGTATTTGAATTCTGAGGGATGTTTGCAATTTTAGCAAGTCACTTCATCAATTTGGGCAATGAAATAATAAAGTGCTTTCTATATTAGTCATGTTATGTTACACCACTTACAAAAACATGAAACATTGGGCATCCTTGGATGTGATGGGTAATGTTATCAGTGGTGAGTTTTTCAAAGCAGCAGTACTTACGAAGGTTCATGAAGGACTGTTTGCAAGGCATTGAGCAAATCTGCACTTGTCATTGTGTTTATGTTCACCTCCGCCGCCGCTCCTTTGGCCTTCATGTGAGCAATGTTATCAAACTGGTCAGCAAACATGGGAACTCCCACCATAGGGACCCCATGATAAATAGCTTCATAGATCCCATTTGTTCCACCATGAGTGATAAAAGCTTTGGTTTTGGGGTGACCTAATTTGAGGGTTAGGTGAGAAACAAATGAGGATTTCATTTTATGTTAACAGAATTTCAGAGAGAGATGGAGAAAAACTACAGAATAAATCAATGAAGAAGGCAATGTTATCTACAGAAGCTGAACACAGGGGTTACTTGTTACATCAGA
Source organism: Mormoops blainvillei (assembly GCA_004026545.1). Lineage (NCBI taxonomy): Eukaryota > Metazoa > Chordata > Mammalia > Chiroptera > Mormoopidae > Mormoops > Mormoops blainvillei. The sequence goes on from PVJD01008738.1 coordinate 12,825, forward strand.
AAACTGTGATCTCAGGAAATGACAGAATTAACTCCTTCTGCATTGTCTGGAAAGACTTTACCGAGGAAGTGATATCTGAACTGAGACTGAAATTTAAAAAGTGATGAGCCCTGGCTGGTATGGCCCAGTGGATTGTTTGCTGGCCTGCTAAGCAAAGGGTCACCAGTTCAATTCCCAGTCAGGGCACATGCCTGGGTTGTGGGCCAGGTCCCTAGTGGGGGCATTTGGGAAGCATCCACACATTAGCATTTCTCCCCCTCTCTTTCTCCCTCCCTTCCCCTCTCTAAAAATAAAAATGAATAAATAAAATCTTTAAAATAAAAAATGATGAGAGACATAACAGAAGATGTTCCTTTGTCAACCAAAGGAAGCAGGAATCTATAAAAGCCCAATTCTTTAATTATATCAGCTTTAAAACTGGCAGTAAAATGTGAAAAGTTTAAATTATTAAATGTTGCCCTGGCTGGGTAGCTCAGCCGGTTTGAGTTTTGTCCTGATAGGCCAAGGCTGCAGATTTGATCCCTGGTCAAGGCACATACAAGAATAAACTAAAGAATGCATAAATAAGTGGAACAACAAATCAATGTCTGTCTCTCTCTCTCTCTTCCTCTCTCTTTCTATATAAGGGGGTTGGATCGAGAGTGTGAGGTGGGGATGGGTGGGATGGGGGCAAGTGATGGGGGAAAATGGAGACAACTGTACTAGAACAATAAAGAATAATAAATGAATAAATAAAAATTTAAAAAAAAATAAATAATTTAAATGATTAAATGTTGATTAAATTTAGTTGCTATTAGTTCCTTAACTTGTTCATCATCCAACTATACAGCTTTTTCCTCTCAATCTTACCAAGAAGATCATTCTGGGGTAACCAGTCATAGAGTCGAGTATTGGCTTCTAAAGTGGCTGGTACCTTTCCTTTGTATCTCCATAAAACCTGTGAAAAAGAGTACTTTAATTTTGCTAGTGAAAACACACAATTAAGGAATTTTAGTCCTGTAGAATTATTTAAAAATCATGTAGCCTATTCTATGTGATATTTGAGAAGGATGTACAAAAGGGGTAGCTGGCAAACATTGAGAGATACAATAGGGCATTTACATCTACTTTTTTTTAAAGGATTTGTACTAATAGTTTACTCAGTGTATTGTTATCACTTAAAAATAATGTTTATCACTTAAAAGTTTATCACTTAAAAGGACATTTACATCTATTTTTTAAAAAGGGCTTGTACTAATAGTTTATTATGTATAGTATCACTTAAAAGTGGTATTTATCACTTAAAAGATTAAAAGATTATAAGTGAAGAAATAGAAAATAAATAAGACTAGTTTAGTCAACCAGAGTTGGGGATTAAAAAACATTAAAACAAAACATGAATGCTGCATAAATTTATTTGTCAGGATACCATCTTAGCTCCCAACTTTCAAATGTAATATTTTCCAGAAACATAATTAGCTTTAATTTTATTGCCTGGTTTTTTGACAATTAATTGTCTCCCTTCCTTCCTCCCTTCCTCCCTCCCTCCCTTCCTTCCTTCCTTCCTTCCTTCCTTCCTTCCTTCCTTCCTTCCTTCCTTCCTTCCAATTTTGGAGAAAGGATGAAATAGGAGGTTTAATTATATACCATTATTTAATGAAGTATCTTATTAGGATGTTAAGCTTTTGTTACATAATTTTTCTTCTGGGGGATTTTACAAAACAAATTCCAGATTATTACTGGTAGCTGGAAAACTCTTAAAAGTTGGTTAGAAATAAAAATAAAAGGGTTTTAGAAATAAAAATCCAAAGTTTTAACAAGCCTAATTAGTATGCAGACCATCACAGAGTTTTATGTACTTTAACTTATATACAAATATATAGTATCCTTGGATATTTCATGAATAGGAGCTGTTAAAAATAATATAAATGAACCACTTCAAAATGGAGTCCAACCTGCTGTTTCAGAGTAATTGCCTTGCCTGCCTTCTTGAAACATTTTGGAGCTTTAAACTGGGCAAAATAACCTTTAGACTATACAGAGAGCAATACTGTGTTCCAAACAACTGTTTGCAGAATTAACAGGAAAGCAGACATCCTTCTTACTAAACTGATCATTAAAGACATTTTTTAGAGTTAGCACAACTATATATAGCTAAAGAATCACTTAGCTTACTTGTACCTATAGAAATTTCTTTCTTGGCATATTAACATCAACAGAAGTTTCTTTCTTTTTTAGTGTAATTATTCCCCTTTCTTTTTCATAAATACTCTTCGCCTTCATTCTTAATCAGAACACAATATGGGTTTCTATCTGAATCAATTCCTTTTTATTTCAAATGCTTCTTGCCTCTCGCTTTGGCCTTTAATTTTTTTTTAGGTTAACAGAGCATATGTATTAAGAGTAGAAATCTGGAATTGTAATGACAACAAAATTAAAGTTAATTGAATATCATAAATTAAAAATATATATTGTTTCACAATAATATGAGGATGTTTTATTGTTTTTAACTATAGAAAATCAAATTAGAAAGATAGGTTTCTACTTCTAAACCAACTACAGTTTGATAGAGTCCTAATAAAACCAAGGGATAGAAAGTATATTCTCTAGCAGGATTCTTCTCTATGTACCCTCTTTCTTTTCCTGGACCTTGGAGTTCATACACTTGAGAACTTCTAGGAGTAGTCAGTGCAGGTCACAAGATTTCAAATAGTAAGACGTTATTAGGATCTTAACATTTCCATTTCCTTGAAAATAACTTTATAAAAAGATGTATTTCCACCCTGGCTGGGTAGCTTAGTAGGTTAGAGCGTTGTCCTGATAGCCAAAGTTGCGGGTTTGACCATCCGTCAGGACACATGCAAGAATCAACCAATGAATGTGTAAATAGGTAGAACAACAAACCGACTTCTCTCTATCTCCCCCTTCCCTCTCTAACCCCCTCTAAAATCAATAAATAAATTTTTCAAAAAAGTTGTATTTTCATAGTACTGCAAAGGTTCAGTAGACAAATTATCAAATGTACCTAAATACAACATTTTAATGTTTTAAGAAATGTTTACTTAAAGGTGGTGCCAGTTACGCTCAATGTATAGAGTTTCAACTTTCATCTGGAAAGAGTATCATTAGCCACGCTCGATCTGCAAGTGGCAAAGTGGCTGCTTACTGGGATGGCATTGCTGCACTCACCTTCTGTGGAATTTGGGCGAAGGCTGAGGCAATGAGATTGGCTTTTTCTTCTGTGAGGTTTTTGACCATTGACCCCAGAGAAAACACCACAATACCATGTTCACCTGAACTTTGGACAAATTCTTCAATCTCCTGCAGAGATAAAATTATCTCTATTATATAAGTACCGGATTACAGGGTAAATTTTCACCTACATTTAATCAGGTGAAACAATCAGGGTCAAGAGAAATGTCAGAGACATTGTTAGACTGATTCCGTGTTCTACCACATACCATCTACATATTTAAGAGAAAATATGTTTCTGAATACTATGGCTAAAATATATAACAAGAGATTATAAATAAAGGTGTGGAATCAAACCATAATACCAAGTGAATAGATAATAAAAGGCAGATCTTTCCATGGTAAAATGGAACTGTTACCTCTAAGGTATCTGCATTTTGCCATGTATAATGTGCACCCATGTTTTTGTGTGCATTATACATGGGCTAATTATACCCCTCATTATATTCATGTATAATGGACATCCTTATTTTTCCCTCAAAAATTTGGTCAAAAAGTGTGCATTATATGTGACAAAATACGGTAATTTTGTAAACCAACAGCATTGTTTGCAAACTCATAAAAATATTCCTTGGAGGGAAGCTCCACTCCCCCACACAGGACTTAGAACTAGGCTTTAAATTTTTTTTTTAGCACATCAGTTTACAGCTAATAAGTTATTAAAGAACTGATCCAACTTTTTGTTAGGTATTTAGGATATTTCTCTAATATTTATTTTTTCCTTGATTCATAGAGCTACAAAGATTTTTTAAATAAAAAATGGAGTACTTAGTAATGTGTTTAAAAGATGACAACACAATTAAACTTCTACAAACATGATAACATTTATGACACACTGATTCTCTTCTCACACAAGTGTGATACTAACTGCATGCCCTTAATTTGAGTCTTAGCACAGAAGTAAAATATAATTTTCTCTATGAAATAAAAATTCTCTTGTTTATTGCTTATAGTTGTGCAGGTTGAGCACTGCAAAACCTGAAACTGGAGTCTTTTACATCAGAATTTATGTGCATGTCACCCTCTAGATATGTATCATGCATTCTCTTTGTAACTATTTGTGGCTGCCCTGAAATCACTGATGTTTCTCTATGTATGACTAGTAAAATTAGTAAGGGAAAGATGATGCCATAAATGTAGACTACTGTTTTTAGCTTAGTTAATGTTAGGAGAATATATCTGAAGCCCCAGGATTTGGTAGTTTTGCCATTTTGATTCATCTCCCTAAACAGATGATTGAATAAAAAATAAAATACAGCACAAACACACACCATTTAAAGCTTACATACCTATCTGTTTGATTTGGATTCTTGATTTGTTCCCTCTCATTGCTTTTTTATTCCATGTATGCAGTGACTGGCATAACTCTTTCATCAGATATAAGCTATGACTGGTATTCATGTTGCTCAAATGTCTATATTAATAATAAGGTTTGGAATGGAATAATCCTCCTCTCTTATAATTAAAACGTGTCTGAGTTGTTTTGTGAAATTGTGAAAAACATAATAGTGTCTCAAGGTATTATATAGTGAGTCACAGAATATATTTTGTCCCTTACTCTATCTTTATTTAGATATTAATCAATTATCTCCTGTAATAACACTCAGTAGAGTTTGCCTGAAGCTATATTTGGCTGGTAAGAAAATCACATTCAGTCTTGGCAGGTGTGGCTCAGTTGGTTGGAGCATCATCCTATAGACCAAATGTCGTAGGTTTAATTCCCCATCAGGGCACACACCCAGGTTGCGAGTTCAATCCCCAGCTGGGGAGTCAAGAAGGCAACCAATTGATGTTTCTCTCTCACATCAGTCTAGCTCTCTCTCTCTTTTCCTCTCTCTATCTCCCTCAACCCTTACTCTCTCTCTAAAAGCAATGAAACAATGTCCTTGGGTGAAGATTTAAAAAAACAACAACAATATTCAAAGTCCTGAAATGAAATTCTAAACTTAAATATGTGTGTTACTTGACACACAAACCAAGAACTCTACTAGGAACACCACTTAACCTACAACCTTGTACAGAGATTATGTTGTCTACTTAAAACCGAAGCAAATGAGTGTTTCCTTACTCTCTAGTAATATAAATACAATGTTATTATGCTCACCTATTATTCTCTTTTACTTCTCAAAATTATTTTCTGCCAACACTTTTGACAGTTCACATTTATTGTTTTATAACTTTGGAATGTGTTACAAAATTTCCTTTTTTTTCATTCCATGGCCTGCCCACCCCCCCAAAAAAACAAAAAACCTCTCACATCATGGTCATAAGGAACCAATTCAACTTTGGGTCTCTCAGTTCTGTGACTTCTGCTTCATGTTGATGACTCCTAATCTATTTCTAATGTCCTCTGCTGGGACAGAAATATTTATTACCCATACAATTTCTAGAAATTTCCATCTGAAAATTCCTTTGGGTCTTTAAAATAAATTTGAAATTGAACTCATAATTGTCATCTCAAAAAGTGTTTCCATTAATTGTTTCTTACTTCAGTAAAGGTCCCTGCTATCCAGGAAGCTGTATCTGATTCTGTGCCTTCTGGCAATATTTACTTCTAACTTACCAAATCCTGAGGAATCTACCCAACAGTTCTTACAAAAGCCTCTTTATTACTCCAACAACCATAGTAAGTGTTCCTGTTTATAATTGCACCATGCCTGTTAGGATGACCACTGTAGTTTCCTCAGCGACATTCAAGGCTCTAGTTTCCTATCCCTTCAATCTAGTACCCACACTATAGACACACTCATATTTTTAACATGCTTATTATATCACTTCATTCTTCAGCTTAAATATCAAAGTCAAGTCTAAAACGGAATATCACTCAGATGAGACCCCTATGACTTTGTAAATTGATTTGGAGTAGCAAACTGGAGGTACACAATAGCATATCTCTGTTATTTAGGCTCTAAACTTTAGAGGAAAAATCAGAATTTTTACAATAGGTACAAAAAATCCTCCAGCATAATAGACTTACCTTAGGTAATGGCTTGGCAGGTTTACAATGCAATCCTCCTACAAACTCAAAATTAGGTAAGTATGGACGAGGAAATTCAAAATCCCAATACGTCCGCATTAGCCAAATTTCTGCTTTCCCCATAGTCTCACATAACGTAGTGGGTTTTCCTGAAGAAAATAAAGAAGGTTGGGTGGATGTTATTAGCATATGTTTGTTAGGAAAAATAAATGTACCACTAATTTTCTGATGTGCTATTAAGGAAAAAAAATCTAGGTCCTCTAGATTACTTATATGTCTAGATTTTAAAAAGAAGAGGAATTTGAAGTAATAAGGAAGGGAAGGAGGCAGGGAGGGAGAGAGGGAGAGAGGGAGGGATAAAATTTGGGTAGTGAAAGAACAATAATATATAAAATAATACATTCAATAAAATAAATTTTATAAAATCAAATAAGAATGAATAAAAATAAATTCATAAAAACAAAATCAATAAAAAATTTAATCACAACTCCAAGTACTGATAAATTTAATACCCATTGTTTCCTTCCAATTATATGGCAGTGATAGAAAAGCCCCATTGTATTAGCACCAAGTAACCTCTCAATAGTTTTCTAAATTCCTGTCAGGAAAGCATTTCTACCTTCCATCTTGTTATTCTTCTCATTCTCTCATATTGTTGAAGAATCCCACCAATGTCAGTTTACCTTATCTTCCTGAGTCAAATCCAATTACTTCAATTGATTTGTCATTCTTTTTCCTAAGCAAGAATTTCCTGATTAATTCATACCCAATAAAACTCTGATTGGAATGTGAAGTACACATTACACTTTACCAATATCACATACTTATTTTAGCATTACCTTTAAATGATGTTTTTTGAAAGGGACAAATTCTCAGTATTAATTTTAGGAGATTTGTGGAGAAGAAGTGTTTGCATTTTCACACAGAAAACATGTTTTGCATTGAAGTAAAAAAAAACAAAACAAAAACAAAACCTCAGATGACATTCTTCCTTTCTTGAGGATCCTAATCAAAATTGGTGATCATATTCACCCCAGGTTAGACAGTCGCTTTTTAGTCATTACATTGCAGAGTTTAAATATGTGTCTGAGGTTATATAGTCAAATGTCTAAATTTTGCTAACAAAGAAGCATTTCACAAAGGCACTCAGCTTGAAATTGCTTATGATTGGATGAAAACACCACCTCACAGCTTCCATGCCAAAATGTTTGTCCTTTAGATGTCTTGTTCCATTTGTGTGACACTCTGCTTTGATCACCAACTCCCAGGGTGAAATTATTATGCATAACCTGTGGACCACATTTTAAGAAAGACATAACGCATTTGCTAAAATTCTATATTTGCAGCAATGATTTGCAGTATCAAATATAAAGCCAATCAAAAGTGAAGAGAATAAAACTGAGCAAAAGTATGCAGAAGTTCATAATAATTTCATAAGACAATTTTGTTACTGGAGAAACCCTGGTTCTTCTTGCTGACACAGTAAAGAGTTACAGATCAGCAAGTCTATTAGCGCACATGCAAAGTTTATTAATGCTAAGTTCTAATGAGAGAGTAAAAGCAAGTGTGGCAAGAGCAGGGGTGGCAACAGTAGGGTGACCAGAAACTGGGTGGCCAGTACCTAGCAGCACCTGGGTAGCCAGAGCCCAGGTAGCCAGGGATCCCCTGGCCAGAGGAGGGTGACCAGGGCCCCTTCTTCCCCTGTGTGGCAAAAAGAGCCAAGAGGAGAGAAAAGCACAAGTCCTTTGTTCTGAGGACTTCTATAGTTGTTGGGGTGGGGGTGAAGAAGTTATATATTGATTGACAGGTAAAGGTGGTGCCAGCTTCCCTGGGGGGGCGATGTGACTACCTAAACGTAGGTATTGGTGGGGGTCTGTTAGCTTAAAACCTTATCTTGCTCCAGGTTCTATTTGTTCATTTGGTATACATGATAGGAAGCAAGGCAGTTAACCAAAGTTGTTTTAGGGTCTCTTCTTTGGGCACTGTAAGACCCTTCCCCTTCTAGGTCTTGGGATGACCACACAGTCTCAAGGTTTTCCTTTTCCCAGCTAGTGGGGATGATACACACAGACTTTCAAGAGCCCTCTCCCCTCCTTCACACCTTCACAGTTTTGCTTATATTGTTTGGAATGCCTGGCAGCCTTATTGAACCAGGTGCAGGTCTACTGGGCAGACATATTTTCCTTTGCTTTTAGCCTCCTGTATTAAGTTCTTTGTTAGATTACAATGGTGAGGGCCCTGCCTGTAGTCACCTTCTGGAGTTCATTCCTAGCTGCTGCGTAAGTGCTAAAAGGTGTTGTCTGGCAATTAGGATGCACTGGCCAGCAAGAGCAGTGCAGCCTCAAAGCTCTTCCTATGGTATCTCTTGCAACATTTTAAATGTCATTCTGAGCAATTATGAAAAAAAAATGCAATGAAAATTCACCACCAATCTTTTCCCCATTATTATGTTACACAAAATGAGTTATCGATACTGGAGAATTATGTAAATAATATATAATTAATAAATGGGCTGTTACATTTGAGTTACTATGTCAATATTGTTATTGTTTCAATGTATTATTTTAATCCTACATGTGAGTCTAAAGAAATGGCTTTGAATTTTAAAGAATTCTTAGAGATAACCTCAATTTATGGCAAAATGCCTTCATGTCGGCGAGACACAATACAGGTGAGACTATCAGTGGGAGAAAATTACCAATTTCTCAGAAGTAAATTATGTTTGCTGTGTTGATACTTAGAGACAACTTTTCTAAGCTCCCTAAGTTATTAATTTCTTTCCAAAGGCATGAAGGAAAACTAATTTGTGCAATTCCTGAAACACTGTTTAAAAATTAATGCTTTATAATACATTTATATTGACATGCATAAATAAATTTATATTTTAAAACACTTTTTGGGAAGGTCAAGATATTTTCCACATACTCTCATTTTGGCAATTATGCATAATGTTGTTATAACCATACATGTGCAAGTTTTTTTGTGGACATGTTTGCAACTTCTCTGGGTAACTACCAGAAAGCATGATAGTATAGTATGTTTAGTTTTGTAATAAACCTCCTCTCTTCTAAAGTGACTGTACCATTTTGCATTTCCACTCGAAAAATGAGAGTTTTTGTTCCACAATTCACCATCATTGGGTATTGTCTGAGTTCCACATTTTGGTCATAGATATGTAGAGGTATCTTATTGTTTAAATTTGCATTTCCTTCATGAAAAATGATATAGAAATTTTTTTGTATGCTCATTTATTTGCCAACTATATATCTTCTTTGGTCAGGTGTCTGTTAATGTTTTTGGCCCATTTTTAAATCAGGTTTTATGTTTTATTATTGTTGAGTTTTAATGCTTTAAAAATATTTTGGATAACAGTCCTTTACCAGACATGTCTTTTTGCAAATATTATGTCCAAGTTTGTGTCTTATCTTTTAATTTTCCTGACATTCTCTGTCACAAAACAGAGTTTTTAAATTTTAACAAAGTCCAGCTTTGTCCATTTTGTCTTTCATGGATTGTACTTTCACTGTTGTATCTAAAAAGCCCTCACCATGCCCAAGGTCATGTGGTTGTCTCCTGTGTTAACTTCTAGGAGTTTTATAGTATTAAACTCTACATTTATATTGCTAATCTACTTTTGAGTTAAATTTTGTGACACTTATAATATTTTTGTCTAGATTTATTTTTTCATGTGGATACCCAGTTGTTCCAGTACTACTTTTGAAAAGAATATCTTTACCTATTGTATTGACTTTGTTTTTTGGATAGAGATTAATCGACTATCTTGTGTGAGTCAATAGATCTCTTCTGTTTCGTTGATCCACCTGTCTACTCTTTTGCTGATATCTGACTATCTTGAGTACTGTAGACTTTTAGAATATCTCAAATTTGAATATAGTGTTCATCCTCTAACTTTGTTTTTCTCCTTAAATATTGTGTTGGCTATTTGGAATATTTTGCCTCTTGAGACTTGAGACTAGAGAATCAGTTTGTCAATCCACGTAATAACTTGCTGAGATTTTGATCAAGAATTCATTGATTCTTGGATCAAATTGGGAAAAACTGACATATTAACAATATTGGTCTTTCTGTCCACGGATATGGAATATCTATCCATTTATTTAGTTCTTTGAATTTTACTGATCAGAGTTTTTTAGTTTTCCTCATATAGATCTTGTATACATTTTTAGATTTATTTCTAAGTATTTCATTTGGGGGGTTCTAATACATATGATAGTATTTTTAATTTCAAATTCCAGTTGTTCATTATTGGTATTAGGAAAGTGATTGAATTTTCTATATTAATCTTGCATTCTGTAATCTGCTGTGATTTCTTTTTTTAATTGAATTTATTTGGGTGACACTAGTTAATAAAATTATACAGGTTTCAGGTGACTTGCTATGATTTCTTATTAGTTCCAGAAAGGTTTTTTGACCATTCTTTCAGATTTTCTATGTACATCATATGTCACTTAACAATGGGAATACGTTCTGAGAAATGTGTTACTGGGCAATTTTGTCACTGTGTGAATGTCATAGAGCACACATACATAAACCTAGATGGGATAGCCCACTGCTCACAGAGATTGCATGTTATAGTTTATTGCTCCTAGGCTACAAACATGTAAAGCATGTTATTGTAATGAATATTGTAGTTAGTTGTAACACAGTGATAAGTATTTGCGTGTTAAATAAATCTAAACATAGAAAAGGCACTGTAATAATATGTATAAAAGATAAAAATGGTATGCTTGTATAGGGTTCTTACCATGAAAGGAGTTTGCTGGACTGGAATCTGCTCTGGGTGAGTCAGTGAGTGAGTGGTGAGTGAATGTGAAAGCCTAGGAAAATATTGTACACTATAGTAGACTTTGTAAACACTGTATACTTAGGCTATGCTAAATGTGTAAAAAACATTTTCTTCAATAATAAATTTACCTCAGCTTACTTTTACTGTTTTACTTTATAAGTTTTTAATGTTTTTATTTTTTCTACTTTTGTATTCACACTTAGCTTAAAAGAAACACATTGTACGGCTGTACAAAATATTTTTTTTATACCTTTACCCTTTAAGTTTTTATATATAAAATTTTTTAACTTTCTAAACTTAAAAAACAAAAACTAAGACAAACCCATGCATTAGTTTATGCCCACAGGGGCCAGGACAATTAACGTCACTGTCTTCCATCTCCACATTTCGCCCAACTGGAAGGTCTTCAGGGGCAATATCATGCATAGAACGTTGTCTGGGAAATTTCATGTCTACCATCTAAATGTGATTCCCTCAACACTTTAGTTTTTTTAATATTACGCAAATATTTGTAAGTATAGATTTGCTACTTATGTGCAATAGTCTTTTGGAGATAAAATCATGTATCTTTTTCTTTTTTTTAAAGCTCTGTAGGTGTTGTTCCATTCTGTGACAACACCATGACATTCTGTGCATGAAGAACTGGCTATTTACAGATATATCTCTATATAGATATATCTGCTATTATGAACATTTTTTGATTAAGGTCAATAGTATCAATTGGGTATTAACTACATATATTTTTCTCCTGTTAGGTATCATAAGACTTTTCTCAAAAATTTATACTTCATCTAAGATCATTCAAATTTATACTTTAACAAGCAGGACATTTTAGTCCTCATTACTGCACATTCTTACTCAACATATCATCGAATGGCTTTTATTAATAATTGTGTCGAGACATAATTGATGTACCATAAAATTTACACATTTTAAGTATACAGTAATATTTAGCAAATTTACAAAGTTCCATAACTGTCACCATATTTTAATTTTATAAAAAGAAATAAATGATTTTTTAAGTTTTGTCAATCTATTAGGTCTGAAATTATACCTTATATTTTATTTGGAAACCCTTGATTATTATTGAGACTGAGTAAATTTTAATATTTTATGGTCATTTTACTTTCTTTTTCAGAGAATATTATGCTCATGTCTTTTGTTCATTTTTTTCTAATGGATTTGCATATGGTTTTTATTATTGATTCAATAAATTCTTTATATTCATATAGGTTACATAACTCTTGTCTATTATATGTATTACAGATATCTTCTCACGGTTTATGATGTGTTTCTCATTCTCAAATTTTATGTGATGAATTTCAGGTTTTAAATTTAATAGAGTTGATGCCAGTAACCAGAGGGGAGGAGGGAGAGGGATAACAAGGGAAAGGGAGGGGAAGGGTCATTAAGGAACATGCATAAAGGACTCATGGACAAAGACAAATGGAGGAAGGATTGAGGGTGGGAGGTGGGGATGGGTGAGGCTGGGGAAAGTGGTGGGTGGAAAATGTTGACCGAAAAAAAAAAAAAAAGTCAGGTGGAGGCTAAGAATAGTGTAGGAAAAGAAGCCAAAGAACTGATATGTACAGCCATGGGCATGAACTAAGAGGCGTGGGGATGATGAGATGGGGTGCAGGGTGGAGGGAATAAAGGGGGGGGATGGGACAACTATAATAGCATATTCAATTAAATATACCAAATAAATAATAAAAAATAAAAATAAATAAAACCTTTTTTAAAAAGTTTTTAAAAAATTTAATGGAGTTGAATTAGTCTTTTTCTTTTTTTTTCTTTATACGCTTGAGCAAAATCCTTTCTTACTATGAAAGCATAAAGATATTTTATATTGTCCTCAAATAAGCTGTGGTTATGCTTTTTTTTTAGGGTATTATCTCTTTAGTATTTTATTTTTGTGTAGTTTTTAGATTGGGACAGTTTCTTTTCTTTTTACTTTTCTTCCTTTAGGGTTTCTCTTTTTTCCTTCCCTCCTGCCTTTTTACTTTCCTTCCTTTCTACCTCTTTTCTCTTCCTTTTTTCTTCTTACCATTTCAGAGGGATAAGGAATCACGCCACCACTCTTTTTATCAAGGTTCTTCTTCACTACTTATCTACAATGCTTATCTATTACTCAACACACAGGTGGGCATAGCTTCTCCTCATGGGTTCCTTGGCATGTAGAGCTGGTGACAGAACTAAAGAGAAACAGGCTGTAGCTGAGTTCTCAGAAGTACTGAGCTGTTTTTGTGTTTATAGCCCGGACCACATTTATGAGTCAGCCACCTCGTGGTAAGCCTGCCTTCAGGAAGGTCTTTCCTTGGCCTTGGACTGCACTGGGGTTTCATACTCTCCTACATGGATCTCAAAACTCCCACAAAGGCATATTTACCTGTGAATGGATGCCAAATTATTGTTGTTGGGGTGGGAGATATGTGAAGGACATCTTATTCAGTAACTTGCTAATGATTGGTTCTTGAAATCCGAAAGGATAATACCTTCTTCACTTCTCCCTCTTCTGCTAGAATACCTTGATTATTCTTAGTTCTTAGCTCTTCTATATAGATTTTAAAATCACATGTAAAATTCTACAAAAAGTGTCAAGTTTCATGAAACTCAGGTTTTGAGATTTTAAAGAGAACTACAGTGAATCTATAGATTTATTTGGAGAGAATGGACATCTGTATGAATTTTTAATTTCTTATTAATGAACATGATAACTTTTTTTTTACTTTTCTATAATGGGTTTTGATAAGATTCATAAATGGTTCACACAACACTTGTAAAATTATTCAAAAATTTTTAAAGCGGAAGTGTACGTTTTAATTACATTTTCTTTTATTTATGTACAATAATTTCAGTTGCTTCTTCATATTGTTTTTTATCCATCAAAATTATCAGACTCTCCTATTCTTTCTAATGATACATCTTTATATTCTTTTGGAATCTACAGGGACTCTCAGCTTGCCTGAGCAGGCACTCAGGAGCAGAGACTTAGGAATGGAAGTCAATGCAGAAGCCAATGTCTGGGTAGGAAAATCTGAACTGTGATTGACAAATTGCTGGAAGTTCAATGTGAACAAATCTGAGATAAAAACTCCAGGGGACCCAGTCATAAGGGGAGTCTTCACAATAATATGTGATTACTTCAAGGAGCTTGACCACTTTTCCACAGTAAATTTTCATGGAAAGATCTGCTTTTAGCTGGGAGAGGTGAAAAACTATTTTTAAATATGCCAGAGCACTCTATTATTAAAAATATCTGCCTTCGGGGGAAACTAGCTATAGCATATTGTGCTGGGGTTTTATCAGCTTAACTGACTTGGGGAACAGGAAATGCTCAGTTCCAGCCCTTTCTAGACTACTACAAAGTTAAGGAGATACACTCAACTCCAGACCATCTTGTTCCATGTAAAGTGGAAGGGAAACACTGAAAAACAGTTGTGAAGTTTATAATCCAGGGGCATAGTCACTAAAGTAACAAACAACTTTAATTAGGGTTTGGATGAGTATGACATCTTGGAGCTCCAATAGATGGTTCCTATGGAACTTGTAACAGTGGGAAGTTGCAATCCACCCCACCATTCTTTTGACATTGTTTCCCGAAGTGCTAACTCTAATATGTGGCTTGTAGATGAGCAGCATGTTTGCATAAGAATCCTAGGAACTAACTTCAAAGGATACAGACTCTGACCTTCAGGTCAGGCAATTTGTTGACTTTCTACCATGGAGCCAGGATGAAGAGAAGTCAGGATGACTAGACCGGGATGTTGCACACCTTACCTTATTGGAGAGGAGTGTGCTAGTCTGTACGTAGAGAACTTGGCAACCACTTCCCTTGATCTCTTTGTTCTGGTCCCCTCTCCCTCCTTATAAAAACCTCTGCCTCATTGAGATGAGGAAATGGACTTTTGAGTTGTGAGTCCTCCATCTTCCCAGAAGATGGGCTTTGAGACCTGAGTCCCCCATCTTCCAGATGGGCAACATCTGCAAATAAAACATTTTCCTCTGTATCAGTACAGCCTCTTGAGTATTGGTTTTAATAGTGACAGGCAGCCAGATCTTTTCAGGTACAAACTGACTAAAGAAGAGTTGCTGGGTCTGCAACAGAACATATAGCTGAAGAAGAAGCAAGAGAAAAAGGAACTGCAGGAGAAGAAAAAGAAGAAAAACTCCTAAGAAAATTCACGGTGAAGGATTTAGCAGAAGCTTTTTCAAACTTCAAGAAACTCCTTAAAAAATTTTGAAACCATGGACCTTCCACATCAAAAGAGTTTTATTAATAGAGAGGAACATTAATTTCATGTTGCATTATCTGCTATAAGCAAATCAGCAATGAAAACAAACAAACAAGGAAACCACCATGGATGTACTTCTGAAAAAAGTGATACCTCCTCAAGTGCAGCCACAGGCAAGTCCTTTCAGGAGGGATTCCAGAGAAGGCACATAAGCACAATAAGTTTAGTGAAACATTTCTTGTAATACCAGAGTTGGAACAACCAAAGTAGCTCTCATCATTAGACTAGTGCAATGATTTGACACATCCATTCAAATCAATATTTCTAAGCCACTATAAACAACAATGTAGATTCTGGAATGTTCTGAGGAAAGATGTCAAATCTATAGTAGGTGAAAAAAGAGACAAAAATGAATGTGTTGTAATTGCTCCTATTGGTAAAAAGAAAAAAAAATATATATGTGCATACTTATGTATAATAATGCATAGGTGATATCATGATGTAAACACAAGAAAAGTTTATCACACTTACACAGGAGAAATATCAAGCCAATTATCATTAATTATATGTGTTTGTTCTATTTGAATTTTTTAGCCACTTTTATTAGTTATTTTTGATAACATCAAGACTGAAATTATACTCATAGTGCATTCAGAATTGTCTAATAAAGAATATGAGTAAATATAGGAATGAATCCAATGAAAGTACTCACAACAAAAGAAAAACCTGTTAAAGATGATAGAATTAAAAATTTGTTATCATCCTAAGGACTACATTTATTCTGCAATATTTTACATATAGGATCCTATGTTTTCTCTTTAATGCATGATATGCCAAACATCTTTACAAAAGTATTAATTGGAACTAGAAAAATATCCCCAAACAGAGAATATGTTTACAGTTCTGTATTTTGCATTTCTTCCTTATGGTAGAACTGAGTCCAAGATCAGATCTTATTTACTTTGAATCCATAGTGCCTAATGCACTGCCTGCACCCAGCAGTGCTTACTGATTGTTATTTACTGTGAAATCAACAGACTTGGAAATATTGGAAAATCACTGTTATGGAATAAATTGTATTCCTTTACCATTCATATGATGAAGTCTGACTGTATTTGGAGATAGATCCCTTAGAGAAGTGACTAAAGTTAAATGAGGTCATAAGAGTGGGACCTAATTCAAGATGACTGTCTCCTGTAAGAAGAAGAAGAAACACTAGGTATATGCATACACAGAGGAAAGACCCTGAGAAGACATGGCAAGACTGTGTCCTGATCTATAAGCCAGGGAGGCAGACCTCAAGAGAAATTGGCCCTAACAACAACTTGGTCTTGTACTACTACTTTCCAGAACTGTGAGAAAATTGATCTCTTGTCTTATGCCAGCTAGCCTATAGTGTTTAGCTACGGCAGCACTAGTAAACTAATATAAGCAGGGTTAAGTTACTTAATATTCCTAGTACTCAATGTGATCTTTTTGTTGTTAGTTCAAGTTCTTTAATGGTCCTCAAATGTAGTTGGAGTGGAAGCCAAGCTCGGTTGATGGAATTAGACAAGAACAATACATGTGATTATTGCAAAGCAAAGCTATTTTTTATTGAAAAGTTCAAGCATTTAAAAATAGACTGTATGTAATTAGTGAAGTAAAAAAATGCTATCTTTCAAAAACTCAAGCTATAATGTCCTTTAGAGTTTTTATTATTTTGTTCAGGTTTCTGTACAATATTCCTCCTAGAAGTATAATGCATCCTAGAAAACTTTTCATTATGACCAGCTATTACAAAACAGTTTGCATAAGACTCACTGAAGTTTTATCATAAATTTATGAGAGAGGCAAGAATAACAGGTACTCTGGTGTAAGGGAACGGTATAAATTTTGAAAGTAATAATCTATAATTCTCAAAATTTGGGGATCAAAGTTCAGACAAAATAAAATGCATTCCAAACTTAATCCTAGTGTTAATATAGCTTAGGTTTTAGTTTATTACTGGAATCAAGCAAAGTGAAATCATCTTACTCTTACAACAAACATTATGCTCTTTTTACTGCTAAGAAGTCAAACTTCCTCCACTATGTAAACTCAGTGTACGATACTTATTTGTGATATCCTACATCTGACAAGAAAATACATCTTCCATTATATTGACATTTATTAATATGTTTTATATTTTGTTTTGTTTTTATAAAAATCTTTTAAATATCAAGATATCTTATAAAATGATTATATGACTGTAATGAAAATGTAACCAGAACAAGGTATTTCTTGCTTCCCTTTCCCCCTTGATATCCATAACAGTTTACTGCTATAAATTATAGACTGTTAACTGGAAATTAAAGTTTTCACATATAGTCATTTTGTTTTCCTAGACTTTACTTAAATGTCCTAAGTTTCTTTTAATAAGTACTTTAGAATGAAAAGCAACCTCTTACCTAATGCTTCACTGTAAAATTTGTCCCAAAGCTGAATGTCATATTGGTGGAGCCAGAAGTCAAAGAAAATGGAAAACATTAAGTTTTTTTCCCTTTCCATAAAAGTCATTCTGTCTGGTAGTCCCCCCATGACAACAGGTACATAGGAAGGTGGAGCTGGAAGTTTTCCACAGTATTTTTCCACAGTGCCACCCATAAAGAACTCAGTGTGTACACAAAAGGGACTTCCAGTAACTCAGCTATGAGCTCTCCACAGGGCATCACAGGGTCTATAACCATTACGTCATAGCTGGTTTCCCGGAGTTTCTCCATCATTGACTGGTTGTAGACTATACTCTCACATAGAACTTTTAATTGTCCACTACTTGAAGAAGAAATTCTTGCAATTTTGTTGCTGACTGCCAGCGTGGCAATTTCGGCATGACGTTAGTAGCTAAATCTAAAAAGTCATTTAGTATATTTGCAGCAACCTCTTTGTCATAAGGCATAGGGATCACCTCAAAGTTCAGTGTGGAAGGCTTGCTGTAGTCAATGATGAAAGAGTTTGGAGAAACCAACACAGTCACCTCATGTCCCCTTTCTGTGAGTTTCTCCAGAACAATTTTTAGATTGAGCCAGTGGCTCATGCCACAGGGCCACACCAGGATCTTCCCACAGAACCCACAGCCAGTGCAGCAGAGCTGCAGCAGCAGGACTGCTGAAATCCATTTCTCAGGCACCGTGGCAGAGTTCTTTCACTCACTGCTCTGCAGAGGTTGAATGTTTGCTAGGCATAGAGGTGAAGTGGTAGTTTAGATACAAGACTAAAAATTAATTTCTGTAGTTACTGACACATGCTAAGAACTTTGTCAGTGTTCACTGGGCACAGTGCTGCATGGTACTTGTTCAGAAGTACACAGTTATCAGTTCAGTTTGTATAGAGTGGAGGTTAACACAGTGTAGAAAAAACATTACTTAAAATAAGACAGAGAGAACCTTAAATGCTGTATTTTGGATTTAGTTTTAACCTCCATAAAAAGATGTCTACTCAAATTTTGAAACAAAGTTCAGAATGTGAGCATATGTATCCTTTAATAAAATAATTCTAGCATCTAAATAGGAGCTGAGTTGTAGAGAAAAAAGTGTATAAGACATGTGAATTTGATATGAATAAAGGCTCTTCAAAATGGAGTTGGTGCTGCCATCCCGAAGGAAAGGCCTTGCACCTCTTGCTCCTTAAGTTCTTTGGAATGCTTGAACTTAACGAAATAACCTTTGGACTGAGCCAAACAAACATTGTCTTATAAACAACTGTTTACAAAGCTAACAGGAAAGCAGACATCCTGACAACAAGAACTGATAATTCTGGACATTCTTTTTTTTGGTAAACATCTATAGAATTTTACAAATTGAATTTATTGAGGTTACATTGGTTAACAAAGTTATATAGGTTTTATGTGTACAATTCTATAGTACATCATCTGTATATTGTATTGTATGTTCTCCAACCCAAGTCAAGTCTCCTTCCATCACTATTTATCCCCCCTTTACATTTCTACCTCCTGCCAGTCACTTTTCCCTCTGGTAATCATCATACTGTTTGTGTTTTTGAAGCTTTGGGTTTTTTTTGCTTAATCCCTTCACCTTTTTCACCCAGCCTCTGAAGTTCCTTCCCCTCTGACAGCTGCCAGTTTGTTCTCTATGTCTATGAGTCTAGTTCTATTTTGTTTGTTAGTTAATTTTATTAATTAGATTCCACATATAAGTGAAATCATATTGTACTTTTCTTCCTCTGACTGACTTATTTCACTGAGCACTAGATCCAGTTTGTTAACATTTTGTTGAAGAATTTAGCATTTTTGTTCAGCAGGAATATTGGCCTATAATTTTCTTCCTTTGTATTGTCTTTATCTGGTTTTGTAATTAGAATAATGCTGGCCTCTTAAAATGAGGTTAGAAGGCTTCCCTCTTAAAATTTTTGGAATCGTTTGAGGATAGGTGTTAGTTCTTCTTTGATTGCTTGTTAAAATTCAACCCATGAAGCCACCCACTACATGGTTTTTGTTTGTTGGGAGTTCTTGATTACTTCTTCAATTTCATTAGTTGTAATCTTTCTATTCATATTTTCTGGTTGTTCTTGATTCAGTTTGGGAAGGTTTATGTTTATAGGAATTTATCCATTCCATACAGATTGTCCAATTTGTTGACATGTCATTGTAATATTTTCTTACAATCCTTTGTATTTCTTTGGTATATTTCTGACTTTATTTATCTGGGCCCTCTCTCTTTTTTTTCTTCATGAGTATAGCTAATAGTATGTCAATCTTATTTATTTTTTCAATGGACTAGCTTTTGGTTTCAACATTTTTTTCTTTTTAAAAAATTTTGTTTATTTTTGCTCTGATCATTATTATTTTCTTTATTTAATTTGGGCTTTGTTTCTTGTTCTCATTCTAATTCTTTTAAGTGTAAAGTTAGATGTTTATTTGAGTTTTTTTGAGATGGGCCTGTAATGCTTTAAATTTTCTTCTTAGGACTCCTTTGCTGCATCCCCTAGATTTTGAGTCATTGGGTTTTCATTTTCATCTGCTTCAAGATATCTTATGTTATCTTCTTTGACCTCATTCCAACCCATTAATTGATTAGTAACATGTTATTTTACCTGTCCTTGGGCATTTTTCAGTTTTTTTCATGTGATTGATTTCTAGTGTCACACCATTGTGGTTGGAGAAGCAGCTTTATAAATATAATTTTAATCTTCTTAAATTTACTGGGGCTTGTTTTATGTTCTAATATATGAACCATCCTTGAAAATGTCCATGTGCACTTGAAAATAATGTATAATCTACTTCTTTGGGTTAAAAAGCTCTGAATATATCAGTTAAGCTATCTGATCTATTGTGTCATTTAAGATCATTGTCCCTGTTAATTTTATGTTTGAAGAATCTATCTGTTGATGTCAACAGGGTGTTAAAATCCCTTACTACGACTGTATTACTCTCAATCTCTCCCTTTATGTCCATCAAGATTTGCTTGACATATTTAAGTGCTCCTCTGTTGGGTGTGTAAATGTTTATAAGGGTTATATCTTCTTGTTGGATTGCTCCCTTTATCATTATGTAGTGTCCCTCTTTGTTTCTTTTTATAGCCTTTGTTTTAAAGTCCATTTTGTTAGATATATGTATTGCTACCCAGCTTTTTAAAAAAAATTTTGTTTTCATGAAATATCTTTTTTTATCCCTTTACTTTTAGTCTGTGTGTATCTTTCATTGTGAGGCATGTGTCTTGTAGACAGCATTGTATATGGGCCTTGCTTTCTCATCCATTCAGCTACCCTGTATCTTTTGATTGGAACATTTACATTTAAAGTGATTATTGACAGGTGTGTATTTTTTGCCATTTTATTCTTTTAACTACATTCCTCTTTTCATCTTCTTCTTCTCCTTCTTGTTCTCCTTCTTCTTAAAGAAAACATTTTAAACATTTCTTGTAATACTGGTTTGGTGATAACTAACTCTTGTCTGGGAAGTTCTTTATTTCTTTTTCAATTTTAATGATAGTCTTGCTGGGTAAATTAGATCCACAGTTTGTACCTGCCTCTGCTGAGTTTGGTTGAGTGCAGAAAGGACCCAACTGTGCAACAAGGTTAGCATTGATCAGAATCAGGCCTGGGGACCAGCCAATAAAATTCCCAAGGTACCCTGAGGTCCACCTCTGCTTGCCTCTGCCTGCCTCTGCCTGCATGCAGGTTGCCTGTTCCACTTAGTCACTGAAAAAGCAGTGACTAAGCCAAACAGTACTAGGGGTTTTTGTGGTAGGTTCTCAGCGAGTCACTGGATCAGGGTGAATGGTATTCAGCAGATCCATACTGGGTCAAACTTGGAACCAGTGCAGTGTTGGAGGCCACTCAACAAATGCTCCATGATATACCAATGTAGCTGCCACCTGGTGGGTGATTGTATACATTTGTGGTGCATGCGAGTCTCAGGGAGTTGCCAGGGTGAGACCAACAGAGTTTCTCATACCCAAACAGATCATGATTTGGCCAAGTGAGGAGAGGGTTCTGCACCAGTCAGGTGTACAATGGAATAACATCCCCATCCTAGAGCCACACAATGCAGCCTGGCCTAGATTATGCCCAGAGCTCAATCTCAGCAAGGTGGGACCACTGAGAGTCAGGATGTTGGGGTTAGTGGGTTTCCTGTGTGGAGGAGGTTTTGATTAAGCTTCAGGACAAGCGGTGGGGAGGGGCTTTGCCCCAGAGCCTCACGACTCAGTCTGTTCTGGATTGTGCCCAGAGTTCAGCAGGATGGAACCACCAAGGTCTGGAAGGGTGGAGCTGCCAAGAGGCTGGAGAGAGGAACTAGCAGATCTCTCATGATAAGGAGGTACCAGTCAAGTTCATGTGAAAGTGGAGGAAATGGCCCCTGCCCAAAGACACACCACTCTGTCACTGACACCCCATGAACCTGCCTAGACCTCTACGCCGCAGGCCAGGCAACTGACTCCTCAGCAAGGTACAAGGTACACAGGGTTGGACAACAGGAAGTCCAGAGAGTGGGGTTTTTGCATTTTCCCAGGCTGATGCTGTAGGGAGGGGAATGTTCCACCCAAGAAAGATAACGTCTGCAGTGTGGGAGAGGGACTCAGCACAGGGATCCTGGCTGCTCTCCCTTCAGCTCTCTCCCCAGACCACAAACCTCAATCTCTTTTCATGTGACTCTACTCTGCTTTGCCTTCCCTCCACCAGAGCCAGAGTGAATGGCAATGAGTGGGATTTTGTGCACTGGCCCTTTAAGAGGGTGCCTGTGTCTCAAGCAGACCCCTGTCTCTCCTGGGAAAGAGAATCTTTGCTGATTTTCACAACTAGATGTTATGTAGGCACCTCTCTCTGGCTCCGGTGTTCTGGGCTGGGGAAGCTGGCTTGGGGTTGAGATCTCATGCTTCTCTGGAGGAATCCCCTGCAGCTCGGATATCCCTTGGACATGAGGCCAGCTCTTTTCCCACCTCTTCCTTTCCTTCCAATCTCAAAGTGGCTTCTTCTGCAAATCCTTGATTATGTGAATACTTTTCTGCTAGCCTTCAGTTTGTTATTCAGGGTGATTGCTCTTTATTTTAGCTGTAATTCTAGTTTTGGCCTGGGAGAAGTGAGTGTAACATCCACCTACTCATTCACCATCTTGGAGTATTTTGGTTATTCTTAATCAGTAACCAGCCATGTACAGTTAAACTTAGCTTGTTAACACCAATAGAAATTCCTTTCTTCTCTCCATGTAATTTTTTCCCTTACCTTTCTCATAAAAATCCATTTTCTTCACCCTGTGACATAGTTTGGGTTGCTGCCTGATTCAATACCCCTGGATTTCAATTTTTAAAAAACCCTCAAATAAATACTTGTTGCCTCTTACTTTGGCTTTTTAGTTTTATGTTAACAGGGATTAAGAATAAATATTAGGAAGGCAAGATTTGATAAGTGTCAGGGAGTATATAATATTGGTTTGTGAATGAAAAACATAGAATGCAAGCTAAAAAACAAGGGAAGTGCTCAGTATACAGTTTAAGTAACCAGTGTGTGATAATGACTTTAGCAAAATCATGAAACACTAAAGAAAGGGTACTTATGGGATGAGTTTTTGACCTGTGCAGTGTGTGAGTTAATAACTGCTCAACAAGTCTATGGAGATATCAATTTGGTCCATGAATACTTGAATCTCAAGGAGGGGATAAATACAGAAATACAGAATTTGTGTCCAGTCATCCATCTGTTCCCCCCGATTCCTCTCCAAATCCTTTATATTTCACACTCTCAAGGGGCAGTTTTGGCATTTAGTATGGGCCAGATTCTATACAATGCACATGGAATAAGGAGACCGGTAAGATACTATTATAATTCAAAATGAGTTTGCAGATTATTACAGAAAATAAGTCAGTTAAACCAATACTTATTGGATACCTATAAGAGAGATGGATTTTAGACAGCAGGGATGAACTGAGGATGGACAAGGCTCATGAAGGAGGCTGCATGGTGGAAGAAGGAGATGAAGAAATCATGCTTTAAGTAAGTCTTTAAGAATGATACTTAGGAGGTTAAAAAGTATCATGTGGAAGTAAGTGAGAATATTAAAGTATATGTGTTCTTAGTGTGACATAGTTATATCGAGGGTTATATTCAGTTATAAAATTATATTAAATTCTATATTTTGGAGGAGACATGTTATTGAAATTTTAGAGTATGTCTGTTTTGTTATGAAACAAAAATCCAGAGCAGATTTGTTTGGAAGATGCAAAGATAAATCTAGGGTCAAGGATTGGAGAGATGTGCTCTGTTGCATTGTTAGGTTTTGAATAAGCTCTGGTGGCAACTGACTGAAAGCAGAGGTCAAGTAGGCATCAGAAACAAGAAGATAAAACAGGACCATAAATCCACTAGAAGAAAATTGAGGTAACGTTATACTCCTAGAGGATGAAAGTCCTTTTACACAAGATAAATAACCCAGAAGTGATAAGATAAAAGACACTGATAAACTTACCTACTCACTATATGACAAGGTTCATGATATATCATAAACAGGACAAAGTTAAAGAAAGAGTGATATATAACACAGCTCAGGCACTGACCTAAAAATGTATTTATTATTAGAGGAATATCTCTAAGTTATTTTACTATATGAGAAAAATAAGATAGAACTTAGGTTATGTAGAAGATTCCTTTGAATAAATTTAGAAGTGTAGGCATGTTTTTTATCTATGTCAAACTGAAATATTTAAAATTCTGGATGAAATATAAAATCACTTCTCTCCTTCTTTTTTTGATTTGCCAAGAAAGTAAAAAATATCAGTAGACTCCTTAAACAAAGTAAAAATAGAAATTCTGATGTACAAGTTTTCACCAAAATTTGACGTGTTTCTTCAAATAATGGTGTGTGGAGGAGGAAAATCTGAAGGTTTGCCAGACTCTCCACCCCACACATACGTTCATGAGATACTAAATTTCCAAGATCTTTCCTTTCCTATGCAAATGAATTCCTTTACACAGAAGTTTACAGTAAGGAAAATGGCTGGTTTTCACTTGGCAATCTTCCCTTAAAATTCTTAACATCATTAACTGTCATAGATTTCCAATTTAAATTCAAACTAGAAGGGTCTCTTTAAAAAACTTTGACTCCGGCTTCAAAGACCTCTCCCAGAAAAAAAATCCAAGGTTAATAAATCATCAGAATAACCTGAATGCTTAGAAAAATGCTCCAGTGGAGGGTTAAATCATAATAAATTTTAATGTGAAACTTAATCTTGTATCAAAAGAAGGGAAGGCATCATAAATGAACCATGTAGACATCTATATTGAAAAATAACATAGTGACACTTCCACATTCCAAATATAAAAGAATTCATATTATTTTGAACAATAGTATAAATATGATCATAAAATCAATAAAAATTGACATAAAAGAAAAATATAATGGAAAATATAAATTAAGAATGAAAGTTAAGTGTTGATTTTTATTTAGCTGGCTGAATTTGGAAAGTGGGCTAAATATCTAGAAGAACACACAAAGAAGTGGAGTTTTAAAGGTCCAATAAATATGAAATGATTTCTTTGAAATGAAAATTCTTTTCTTTATGCTATGAGCATCCACATTTGTACTGAGTGAAGCAAAACTGGAGGTTGTGTGGCATTATAGAAAGACCAGTGTTTTTTGAACCAGAAAGGTATATATTCAAATAATATATGCAAAATAAGGAGAAACTTAGTTTTCTGTGAATAAAAACAATGCTTCTTATTAGGGTAGTTTAAGAGAATTAAGTTGATTGTGATTATATATGTTGAATATATCTGATGACATCAGGCAGTTAGAAGGTATTCAAGATATGGTGCAAGGAGACTGATCGAGAAAGGTATAGAAAACAAGAGGCCCATTTTAAAAACATGAATGCATTATAAGCCATGAGTAAATCTTCCTAAGGAATGCAGAGGACTTTATGAGCTTAAGGGTCTTAGCCCAAATTAGTTACACTGGTGTGTGTTTCAACCCATCAAGCGAAGGTAGGAAAAGAGTATGAATATGGGTATTGATGGATGCCTGATGAGTGAAAAATGATGCATATTAAAAATGCATACATTGATAATATACATAGTGGAGATGGGGTATGCAGCACCTGTAAAAAACGAACTGCAGAGGATGGCATTTATTTATTCCCCAAGGTTTATCTTGGGGATAGATATCTCCAAGAAAGTGTAGTTTCTGCTTTGCTAAGCACCTGCCCCCAAAATTATACATGCTTATATTTGTTGTATTAAGAAATATCTGGGTCTAATATTTATAGGCCCAGATATTAGTCTGCAAGATGTGTTAGAGAGAACATTTTTTGTATAATAAAACTTGTGTTCATGAACTTTGTCATAGAAATCAATCAAGGCTGATGTTGTAACTGGGTCTGCCAAAGGTTACCTGGAACTTGTTACCTTAGGTCCATGAGAGTTCATGTTAATGTTTAAGAGTTTTTCAAAGCTGGTTATTATAGCACCAGTAGTATGAACTTAGTCCAGGGAGGAGAATTAACACCACAGGTAGAGGTAAGTGTTACCAAAGATTTTTTTTTACTTTTTTTTTTAACCACAGAAAGCCAGTTGTTAAACATTTATAGTATGTCAATGCATACTAAAGTGCAGAAAAGAAAGTTCTTATGTAGAGGTGAAAGCAAGGTAGAGTTCTAGGATTTAACAAATAGAGTAAGTCAAAGCTAGAAGTCTTTTTATTAGTTTTTCATTATTGAATGGCAAACTACCCAAAGTCTTTTTGTCTTAAAACAATAACATTCTATTTAGCTCATGGTTCTGCTCATGATTCTGATGGAAGCGAAGCAGAACTGTTCTAGGCTGGTCTAGTTCATGGTCATGTAAATATGGATCATAGAGGGCTACTTCATCTTAGGGGACATCATTTTTATGTTTTGCAATAATCTGGCTAATATCATTGAGGATGAAGTTCTTGCGGGCTATGTGTACCTCACCATTTAGTATGCCAGATAAGTTAAATCACAAAACAAAGGGCTCACAAAGCAGTGATACTAAGCTTCAAATTTTAATAGACTTCTGGTATTACATTCACTAAAGTCACACTTCCCAAAGCAAGATAAATAACCAAGACAAGGGTCAATGTAGAACATGACTAATATGTGAGTGAATATAAGAAAAGAAAAAAATTCATAATAAAAAAGAACAAAAAATGTAAAGACAGTAGAATGAAGAAGACACTTTAAAAGATAATTCTCAGAACTCTAAATAATATACTTTACAACTTAAAGACAGATAGTATTATATGTCCTATCTATCTATTCTAACATTAACTATAAATAACACAAATAGAGAAATAACTCCTAAATTTTAGTAAATATAGAAATTGCCAAAGGTTCCTTTGCAGTAGTGTAAGACAATAAGACCGGGAGCTGTGAGAAGACCAAAGACAGATCCAGAAAGAAATCAGAAGGTTAACTCTAAGAGCTGAGGCAAATTTTACTTTGCTATCCTTCAGAACGTACATTTTATTTATTTTTGGTTATTTTTTATTTATTTATTTTATTTTTAAAAGTCTCTTCTTTCTGTTTATTTTTATTTTGTTTTGGCTTGTTAGATTTCATTTTTTGATTGACTTTATTCTCACTTTCATATTGCATTTTAATTTTTCTTCTTTCACTTCACTCGTACTCCAATAATACACTACCTTTGGTCTTTTACTTTTTATTCAGATTGTATATTTCTCATTATATTATTGTTATTCCAAATCCCACACAGCACCCTTCCCTGGTCTTAACCCATTTTTCCATTTTCCTGAGCTTTATTACTGTGTGGTTAACTTTGGTCTCTCCTACATTACCCCAAGTTGCTATCACTCTCCTTATATCTCACCATCTAATCTCACATAAGCACTCTGCTTTCTGGAGTCAGCTCACATTCTTTTTCCCTTCTAATCAGAGTCTTACCTCTTTTTCACCTTTATAAAAAGTGGCTAGCTGGGTGAACTATCACCGTTATTGCTGTACTTCTCCAAAGGATCTCCTATATGTTCTTTCTTGTTAGTACTTTAAATTCCATAGAATTCTCTCCCACTCTCTTGCTCTATTTAGCTTTCACCCTGCCCCAGATCACATTCAAGACAAGGTGGGAGTTGTGAATACCAGTAAACCTGCTAGAGGGGAAAACACACCAACAATGGAGACACCAACAGGTAAAGCCCAAGTACAACAAAACAGTCCATATAAACAGGAGAAAAAGTAACCTTAGAGCACCCAGACAAGGAGATCCAGAAACCACATCACTAAGTCCCACAAAACTCCTACAACAGAAGTTCACCCTTAAAGACAGCTGGCAAAGAAGAGCATCAGGAAAAGCAGAAACAAACAAAAAGAGTCACCTAAAATGGGGAGATGAAAAAAGAATGTTCAATAGAAGGAAAT
This sequence comes from Mormoops blainvillei, assembly GCA_004026545.1. Lineage (NCBI taxonomy): Eukaryota > Metazoa > Chordata > Mammalia > Chiroptera > Mormoopidae > Mormoops > Mormoops blainvillei. The sequence goes on from PVJD01008738.1 coordinate 40,938, forward strand.
GGAAGGCTCCCCAGTAAAAGAACTAAATGAAATGGAGGCAAGCAAACTATCAGATACCGAATTCAAAAGAATGGTTATAAGCATGCTCAATAACCTCACAGACAAGTACAAGGAACTGAGTGGGAACTACAAGAGTATGAAAAAGGAAAGAGAAATCATAAACAAGAACCAGGGAGAAATGAAGAATACAATGTCTGAAATAAAGAATACACTGGATGGAATCGCAATCAGGCTGGATGAAGCAGAGGACAAAATAAGTGAGGTGGAAAATAATGAAGAAAAAATACCCAGGCAGAGAAGCTGCATGAAAAAAGACTAAAAAAAATAGGGTAGCTTAAGGGAAATGGAAGACAACATGAAATGCAAAAACATTCAAATCATAAGAATACAAGAAGGAGAAGAAAGGAGCAAAGGATAGAAACCTTGTATGAAAAAAATAATGACAGAAAACTTCCTGAACCTGGAGAGGGGTAAAACCATGCAAGTTCAGGAAGCACAGAGAGTTCCAATCAAGATGAATCCAAAAAGACCTACTCCAAGACACATCATGATTAAAATACCAAGTTTAAAGACAAAGAGAGAATCTTCAAAGCAGCAAGGGAGGAAGAAGAAGTAACATACAAGGTAGCTCCAATAAGGCTAGCAGCTCATTTCAACACAGAAACACTACAACCCAGAAGGGAATAGCAAGAAATATTCCAAGTAATGAAAAACAAAGGCTTGCAACCAAGACTACTCTACCCAGCAAAGCTCTCAATTAAAATGGAAGGTGAAATGAGGAGTTACCCAAACAAAAGAAGCTGAAAAAATAGACCTCCACCAAACAACCACTGCAAGATATGCTAAATGGACTCTTTTAAGTAGAGGAAGAAAAAGTGCATGTGAGAGAGAAGAACACAGGAACAAAGGAGGAAAAATGAATAAGTAACTATTAATAATAACCTTAAATATCAATGGATTAAATGCTCTAATCAAAAGACATAGGGTAGCTGAATGGATAAGAAAACATGACCAACATATATACTGCCTACAGGAGACCTACCTCATAAAAAAAGACCTATACAGACTGAAAGTGAGGGGCTGGGAAAAATGTATTCCAAGCAAATGGACAGGAAAAAAAAGCCAGGGTAGCAATAGTTATATCAGACAAAATAGACTTCAAAACAAAAGCCTTAAAAAGAAACAGAGGAGGACACTTGATAATACTCAAGGGAAGAATCCATCAAGAAGACATAAACATTGTTAACCTATATGCACCCAACATAGGAACACCCAAATATATAAGGAAAATGCTGGAGGACTTCAAGAAAGATAAAGACAGCAACACAATTATACTAGGGGATTTTAAAATCCCTCTGTCAACAATGGATAGATCATCCAAACAAAATATTAATAAGGATACTGCAACATTGAACAATGTCTTAGATCAAATGGACTTAACTGATTTATATAGAACCTTTGATCCCAAAGAGCAAACTACACATTCTTTTCAAATGCACATGGAATATTTTCAGACAGAACACATGATAGAACACAGTACAAACCTCAACAAATCTAAGAAAACTGAAATCATATCAAGCAATTTTCTCAGACCACAAGGGCTTAAAACTAGAAACCAATCTTAAAGAAAAAACTCAAAACACTCAAATTCATGGAGATTGAAAAACATGCTATTAAACAATGAATGGATTAATAATGAGAACAAGGGAGAAATCCAAAAGTTTGCGGAAACTAATGAAAATGAACATACAACAGTCCAAAACCTATGGGACACAGTGAAGATAGTCCTGAGAGGAAAGTCCATAATGATACAGGCCTACCAAAAAAGATAGAATTTTTTCAAATAACCTAACCCAACACCTATAAGAAGTGCAGAAACAACAAACAAAACCCAGAGTCAATACAAAGAAAGAAATGACCAAGATCAGAGCAGAAATAAATGACGTTGAGACTAAAAGAACAATTCAAAAGATCAATAAATCCAGGAGCTGGTTCTTTGAAAACATAAACAAAATTGATAGGACTTCAAGCAGACTCATCAAGAAAAAAGAGAGAGGGCCCCAAATAAAATCAGAAATGAAAGAGGAGAGATTACAACTGATACCAGAGAAATACAAAGGATTGTAGGGAATTACTATGAACAACTACATGCCAAAAAATGTGAAAACCTGGCTGAAATGGACAAATTTCTGGAAAAATATTATCTTCCAAAACTGAATGAAGAAGAAGAAGAAAGCCTGAACAGACCAATAAGAGCTGGTGAACATGAAGCAGTAATCGAAAAACTCCCAGCACACAAAAGCCCCAGACCGGATGATTTCCTAGGAGAATTCTACAAAACATTTAAGGAAGAGCTAACCCTTGTCCTTCTCATACTATTCCAAAAAATCCAAAATGAGGAAAGACTCTCAAACTCTTTTTATGAAGCCAGCATCATCCTAATCCCAAAACCAGATAAAGACACCATAAGGAAAGAAAACTACAGGCCAATATTGCTGATGAACACAGATGCTAAAATCTTCAACAAAATATTGGAAAACCACATCCAACAACACATTAAAAAGATCATCCACCATGATTAAATGGGATTCATCCCACTGTTGCAAGGATGGTACAATATTCACAAATCAGTAAACATAACACATCACATAAACAAAAGGAAAGACAAAAAGGACATGATCATATCAACAGATGCAGAAAAAGTGTTTGACAAAGTACTGCACCCATTTATGATAAAAACACTCAGTAAAGTGGGAGTAGAGGGAGGATACCTCAACATAAGAAAGACCATGTATGAGAAGCCTACAACCAACATCATACTCAATGGGCAAAAGCTAAAATCTTTCCCCCTAAGAACAGGAACAAGGCAAGGGTGCCTGCTTTCACCACTTCTAGTCAACATAGTATTGGAGGTCCTAGATACAGCAATCAGACAAGAAAAAGAAATAAAAAGCATCCAAGTAGGAAAGGAGGAAGTAAAACTGTCCTTGATTGCAGACGATATAGTGTGTATATAGAAAATCTCATAGACTCCATTAAAATACTACTTGACCTAATTGGTGAATTTGGAAAAACAGCAAGGTACAAATTCAATGTTCAGAAATTGAAGGCAATTTTGTACACCTATAACAAAAATATCAGAATCAGGAATCAGGAAAAACATCCCATTCACTATAGCAATGAAAAAAATAAAGTTCCTAGGAATAAACCCTACCAAGGAACTAAAAGACTTATACTCAGAAAACTACACAACACTGAAGAAAGAATTAAGGGAGATACAAATAAATGGAAGAATCTACTGTATTCATGGATCAGAAGAACTGACATCATCAAAATGTCCATACTATCCAAAGCAATTTATAGATTCAACTCAATGCCTATTAAAATACCAATGACATATTTCACAGATATAGAAGAAACAATTCAAAAATTTATATGGAACCATAAATGACCCTGAATAGTTGCAGCAATTTTGAGAAAGAAGAACCAAGTAGGAGGGATCACAATACCTGATATCAAACTATAAGACTACTATAATCAAAAGAATCTGGTACTGGTATAAGAACAGACACACTGATCAATGGAACAGAATAGAGAACCCAGAAATAAACCCATGTCTCTATGGTCAATTAATATTTGACAAAGGAGGCAAAAGCATAAAATGGAGTAAAAATATCTTCTTTAACGAATGTTGGTGGGACATTTGGACAGCTACATTAAAAAAAAATGAGACTCAGCCACCAACTTACACCACACACAAAAATAAACTCAAGGTAGATAAAAGAATTAATTATAAGTCACAAATATATAAATGTACTAGAGGAGAACATAGGCCGGAAAATCTCATATATTCAACACGGCAAAATTTTCACCAATATGTCCCCTAGAGCAAGGGACATAAAGGAAAGAATAAATAATTGGGACCTCATCAAGATAAAAAGCTTCTGTATGGCTAATGAAAACATCAGCAAAATGAAAAGAGAACCAAATGTATGCTAAAATATATTTGCAAATGATACCTCGGACAAGTGTGGATCTCCAAAATATATAAAGAACCCACAAGACTCCACTCCAGCAAGACAAACAATTCAATTAAAAATTGGGCAAAAGACCTGAACATACACTTCTCCAAGGAGGACATACACAGTACCCAGAGACATATGAAAGGATGCTCAGCACCACTAGCCATCAGAGAGATGCAAATTAAAACCACAATGAGATACCACTTGACACCAGTCAGAAAGGCCATCATAAACAAATCGACAAACAACAAATGCTGACGAGGACGTGGAGAAACGGGGTCTCTAACACACTGTTGGTTGGAATGCAGGCTAGTGCGGCCACTGTGGAAAACAGTATGGAATTTCCCCAGGTAACTGAAAATGGAACTGCCTTTGGACCCAGCAATTCCACCACTAGGATTATACCCTAAGAATCCTGAAACACCAAATCAAAAGAACCTATGCACCCCAATGTTCATAGCACCACAATTTACAATAGCTAAGTGTTGGAGGCAACCTAAGTACCCATCAGTAAGTAGATCAAAAAACTATTGTACACTTACACAGTGGAATACTACACAGCAGAAAGAAAGAAGGAGCTCCTACCCTTTGGGACAGCATGGATGGATTTGGAGAGTATTATGCTAAGTGAAATAAGCCAAGAGGTGAAAGACAAATACCATATCATCTCATTTATAAATGGAACCTAATCAACAAAAACAACCAAGCAAAATATGACCAAAGACATTGAAATAAAGAATAAACTGACAGGAACCAGAGGGGAGAAGGATAATAGGAGAAAATAGGAGAAGGGTCATCAAGGAACATATATAAAGAATACATGGACAAAGCCAAAGGGGGTAGTATCAAGGGTGAGAGGTGGCGATGGGTGGGGCATGGGCAAGTGGTGGAGGAAAATGGGAACAACTGTACTTGAACAGCAACAATAAAAATACTTACTCTATTAAAAAATATTTATTTGCTGTTACAGACTTTAAAAAAAAGATTCTTTTGCAATGAACTGCCTAGCCCAAGATATTTTATAAGAATACCAAATAGCCCTCAGCTAGTATCATACTCAATGGTGAAAGACTGAAAGCTTATTTTTCTTTTCATTTTTAAGTATATAATCTTTATTATATATTTTTTCATTCATGACCACTCTTACCATTCATTTTCAACATTGTAGTAAAGGTCCCAACCTGCGCTGTCAGGCAAGAAATATAAATAAAAGGTAATATGAATCTGAAAGGAAGAAGCAAAATTATCTCTGTTTGCAGATGACACGATCTTATATATAGAAAAATCCAAGACTCCACCAAAAAACTCTTAACACTAATAAATGAATTTACTAAAGTTATAGGTTACACTATTCAGTTGCATTTGTATAAACTAAAAATAAGACAGCTGAAAAATAAATAAAAATTATCTTTCACATTAACAATAGCACCAAAAACAATAAAATACTTAGGAATAAATTTTAACCAAGAAAGTGAAAGATCTGGAAAAAATTAAAACATGAGAGAAATTAAAGAAAACACAAGTAAATGGAAAGGTATCCTATGTTCATGGGTTGTAAGCATTAATAGTGCCAAAATATTTATACCAGCAAAAGCAATCTAGACATTCAACAAAATCTCTATTAAGATTCCAATGTCATGGATGTGGACAACAGTGTGGTGATTGCAGGGGGAAGAGGGTATAAGGAGACTGAATGGTAATGGAAAAAATACAATAAAGATTAAATTAAAAAAGACTCCAATCTCTTTCTTTACAGAAATAGAAAAAAATTCTGAAACTTATATGAAATCACAGAAGACCCTGAATAGTGAAAGCAAACCTCAGAAAGAAGATCAAAGCTGAAGACATAACACATCCTAATTTCAAATTATATTATAAAGTAATAGTAATCAAAACAGTGTAATATTGGCATTAAAACAGATGCGTAGACCAATGGAACATAAGAGCTGAGAAATAAACATACAGTCAGCAAATATTTGACAAGGGAACCAACAACACTCAATGGAGAAAAGGTAGTCCCTGCAACAAATGGTGCTGGGAAAACTGAATACTCACATGCAAAACAATGAAATTGAATCACTATCTTTCATTATTTACAAAAATTACCTCAAAATAAATTAAAGACAAATGTAAGACCCTTAGACCATAAAACTCCTAGGAGAAAACAAAGGAAAAAAGTCCTTGATATTTGTCTTGGCAATAATTTGATGGATATGACACCCAAAGTACAAACAACTAAAGCATAAATAAATAAGTGGAATTACATCAAACTAAAAGACTGCAGAGTAAAATAAATGTTCAGCAAAACAAATAGGAAACTTTCAGAATGGAAGAAAGTATTTGAAAACCACATATCTGAAAAGGGGTTACTATTCAATATATGTAAGGAATTCATACAACTCAACAGCAAAAGAAGAAATCAAATAATCCAATTAAGAATGGCCATAGACTCTAAATAGGTATTTTTCCAAAAAAGTCATAGACTGGCTAACAAGTACTTGAAAAGGAGGTCAACATCTCTAACCATCAGGGAAATGCAATTTAAAAACAAAATGAAATTTCACTCTACACTTGTTAAAATAGTTATCAAAAAGACAAGAGATAAGTGTTAGCAAGGATGTGGAGAAAAGGGAACTCTATACATTGTTGGTTGGTAGATAAATTGGTGCAGTTATTATGAAAAAAGTATGGATGTTCCTTAAAAAATTAAAAATAGATCTACCGTAAGATCCAGCAACTTTTCTTCTGGATATAAATCTGAAGGAAATGAAAACATTATTGCCCAAAGATCAGTGCTCCTGTGTTCATTGCAGTATTATTAACAATAGCTACAGCACAGAAACAACCTAAGTGTTTATCAAAGAATGAATGAATGAATGAATGAATGAATGAATGAATGAATAAAGAAGTTTTGGTGTACATACACAATGGAATATAGATCAGTCATAGAAAAAAGGCAATTCTGCCATTTGCAACAACATAGACAAAACTTGAGGGCATTATGCTATGTAAAATAACTGAAACAGAGAAAGATAAAGACTATAATCTCACTTATATGTGAAATCTTAAAAAAAAAAAAAAGCCAGACTCACAGAAACAAAGACTAAAAAGTTGGTTTCCTTGAATGGAACATATGGGGTGGTAGAAATGGGTGAAGGTGGTCAAAAACTATAAACTTCCAGTTATAAAATAAGTTCTGGAGGTGTAATATACAACATGGTGGCAGTATGTAACAATACTGTGTAGCATCTTTGAAAGTTACTACGAGAGTAGGTTTTAAAAGTTCTCACCACACACACACAACTATAACCATATGAGATGTTGGATATTTTAACTAGTATTATTTTGGTGATCATTTCACATCATATTTATATATTACATCATTAGTTTGTACCCCTTAAACTTGCACTATATTATATGTCAATTATAACTCAATAAATAATGCCAACAACAATAAAATGAATTAAATAAAAAGGCTAAAATGAACAAGTATGCAAAACCTCTATAAGAAACATTGGTAAACACTCTAGAAGACATAAAAAATGACTTTTAAAAGTGAAAAGAAATAATATATATTTTTGAAGTAGACTCAATAAAAATGTCAGTTTCAACTAAATATTTGCACTTAACTGTAATAAAAATAACAAAAATTCTTTCATCAGGAGCTAGTTAAGAGTACAGTAAGTCCACACTTAACATCATCAGTAGGTTATTGGAAACTGACTTTAACTGCAATGATGTATAATGAAACCAATTTTACCATGGGCTAATTGATATAAACAAGGTTTCTATGCATATTTCTGGTCATGAAAACATCAAAAATCTTCTAAAGAAGACCCAAAATGCTCCTAATATTAAACATTGAAATAAATGTGAACTATACATACATTTAAGAAAGATTAATATAAACAAGATAATTATTTCCAACCTACTTAATCCAGTCAGGGTCACAGTGGCTGGAGCTCATTGCACCAACTCCAACACAGAGTGGAAACACGCCCTGGACAGGAGACCACACCATTGTAGGGTGCATTTGTACACACACCCACCTCACTTAGACTAGGACAATTGAGAAGCGCCAATTCACCTAACCTGCCATCTTTGGGATGTGGGAGGAAAGTGGGGTACCTAGGGAAAACCCATGCCAATGCGGGGCGAGTGTACAGTGGTCCCCGCTGGGAATGTAAAATTTTTTTCTCATTAACCCTAGGACAAAACAGCACAGAATGAAACAACATTATTCAAGGATGTGCTGTATTTCTAAATTTCTGTGGCAATGTAAACAAGCAGGAGAGGCCAGGAGCACCTGGGCCTTACATGTTCTTCCCTGAGGATGCAGCCTTGTAAAAGGCAGAGCAAGGTTCTGCAAGTTCAGGACCATACATTCTTCTATGAGAGTGCAGACAGCTCGTACCAAAATATTCAAAAGGTTTTTAACTTGCAATACAAACTGTGTCAAGTTAAAGGGATGTCGCAGCAGTATTCTCAGGAAATTTGGATGAGAGAATGCTCAGAGGACACCCCAGGTCACCAAGCAAAGGGTGGGAGGGGGTGGCGTAACCTCTTTTCTTTCTCTTCCTTGTCTGTGACTTCTAAAAATAAAACCCCATGAGTTATGGACTGGCTTCTTCCTGGGAACCAGAAGTTACTGGGTTTTTGTTGGGTTTTTTTTTTGGTAATATATTAAATACTTTTAGGTTCTTATCTTGTTCAATTACATATTTTGTAAGCTCAGCTATTATTTACTCTTTCTGAGTTTCTAATGCATTGTATCTAAAAGGTACATAATGATTGTTCTTGGATGTTTGGGGTGTGGATTAGCAATAATATCTGCAATATATCTATCGAAATGCTTGATACCAAGTATGTATTTAGTTAGAGTGCCTATTTATTAACAATAACGATGGTAAAATTAGCTTAGGCATTAATTAGCTGCAGAATCACAGAATAGAGAACTAGACGATGTGTCTTTGATTGGTCACAAACTGAACATGAATGACAATGTTGTCATGTCACTTTTGCAATTAAAATAAAAAGCCAACAAAACACAGAAGTGAAAAAGAATGAAAGCTAAGTTGTTAGTCTTCAGGAGTTATTCTAAGTAGTATCTAAAAAATTATGGAGAGTAGTTTTGTTAGAGAGGGATCCAAGAGACCAATAGATGTGTTAGTTACCGAGGTACATACATTTGACAGAACAAGTCACACTGTATATTTTATATACTTTTTTAGCCATAGGTCAATTAAGTCTTAATAATGAAAAATGGGATAACACCATCCATCAACATCATGGTTAGAATTTTTTAAATTTCCAAGTGTTGGTAGGAGTGGAGAACAACTGCAATTCTAGTGAATGACAGGCGGGGTTATTAACTGGTTCAAGCACTTAGGAAACTAGATTTTAGTACCTACTAAAGCTAGTATAGGCATATGCTATGACTTAGCAATTTCACTCTTATGAATATACCCAATAGTATGGCACATGCATATTTACCAAAAGACATGTACAAGAGTGTTTATAGTAGTGTTTATCATGAATAGTTAGCACTAAAATAGTCTAAATTCCATCAACAGTAGAATGGATAAGAAAAATGTGGTTTGTTAATTCAATGGACTCTATGTAACTATGAGAATGAATTAAAAACTATACTTACATGTAACAACTTGGACAAATATAATAAACACAATAAGTAAAAGTAGCAAAATATAAAAGAGTATATAATGTGTTATTCATTTATATAAAGTTTAAAATCAGGCAAAATTAATCCATGACATTAGAAGTCAAGAAAGTGTTCATCCTAAGATGTGAGTCATAGGGGCTGGTATGAGGAATGAAGAGGACTTATGGGTTGTAATACTATTTTGTTTCTGGATTTGGCTGTCGGTTGCATGAGTGGGTTCACATTGTGAAACTTCAATGAGCTGTAAATGTTTGATTTATGTTTTACTTCAAAAAATGTTTACAGAAAATTTAAGAATGCCTCAGCACTGACCACAGGAAAGGTGCAGGTGACAAGGATTTAGAAACCTGGTGATGGAAGATTAACAGAGAGATTCGAGTTTTCCAGGAAAAAACTGGAGGTTGGGAATGAGGTTTAGAATAGGAGTGGGACACAGAAAAACTAACAAAATACTGGGCTCCAAAAGGGAACCAGAGATCAAACATAAATAATGTCGTGAGTAATCTAGCCTAGTTCTAGGTGAGCGGGTTAAGGCGAAAATATTTAGAGGCTTATTTATTTTTTCACAAGCTGGAAAAAAGGTGGCATTAATTCTAGGAAATCCATTTAACATGGAAAGAGAGAGCAACATAGAACCAACATGGCACTGAGAGGTAAAAGTAGACCACACTGGCCAAGCAGTGCTTAAGTTAGTATTAAGCTTTCTGCTCTCCTGATCTGCAGTGAAGGAGGAAAGATAGGAAAGGCCGGGGAACGAAGACATGGACATAATGGGGTCATCCAAGTTGCCTTACCTATTTAGCTCTTTTAACTACAGTGTTAAACTCTTGCCTCCCTGTAGCTGCAGCAAAGTCTAGTCCTAAATTCTGCCCACATTCTCTACATGTTGTACAGCAGATCTCTCAGTTCAAGGGTTTAGGGAGAGATCAGGTTCAGTGTAATTTGAAGGTGTCCTGAAGAACACTGGGCCTGGGTGAGATTTAATAGATTTACCCATGGAAATGAAAAGCAATGATTGTCATATTCTCAAATATGCCTTTTCTATTAGGTGTTAGAAGCATTTTTAAAATTGAGTTAATGATAATTTTTATTTGCTTCATCTGTAAGGTTTAGGACCTCCTCCCTGACAAATAAAACAGGATTTTTAACCAGTAGAGTTAGATATTTACTTGTTCTTTCCTTAAATACAGCTCTTTGGAGTTTTTCTTTACCACTGTTAATCATGGAATTTTTCCGGTTTCTTTCCCACAGAACTTAAGAACAGCCGTTGAAATGGAAACTCCACTAAAATTTTACATTATTATATCTCCTGTGTTCAAAGACAATAAATGTCAAATATAAAGTACCTGTCCTAATTCAGTATCAGTTTACAGTTACCAGGTGTCCTTAATACTTTAAAGAATGTAATTGAAAACAAAAGAGAGATTGGATTATACCAGTTCCTTCTGACAATAATACTTCACTTTGAAATAAAATATTTAAGGTCACTATTTGTTGTTCAAATAGGTTTAGTAATATGAGGAGCATGAAGGGTTTATGTAAATAATACACTTAATTTCTCAACGTGTGAGATTTTTGAAGTTGATTGTCCTTTGAAAGTGAGAAGCTGGAACATGCTTTTTCACACATTATATAATTTTTCATGTCCTTGCCTGAGATCACACTAAGTTAGTAGGTGGAACTTCAGCAGAATCTCATGTACTTTTCAAGACCCTTCATAATCTTACTTTTTGTAATTCCCTTAAGTGTCTTTAAGTCCCCTTAAGTCCCCTTAAATGCCTTTAAGGTATGTAAACTATTATTTTATTCAGTACCTTCAATAGTCAATATGTGATACACATATGGAAAGTGATATTTATTATTGAACATATTTTGGATGTCTTAGAAAATAATCATGTGACTAACTCTAAATTTACAGAAAAAATGTGTTTTTGAAGCATGTTAAATTTGGAATTCGGAAACAAAAAGAACAAAGCTAAGTGGCACTATAAAGAATATTAAAACAGAATTTTACTTTCAAAATTCTAAATACCATATCTTCAAAAGTATATGCAAATTTTAACTTACATATGTTTTATTTCTATATGTTATATGTTCAATATCCTTTTTCTAGACCAATTTTATTAAGAAGTTTAAAAGTTTAAGTGATGGAAAATTGGTTGAAGAATAGAAGAATATTCCAACATCAAGGAAAGAAAAAAATATATATATGCAAATTCTGCTTGTGAAAGATAAGACAATGTCAAGTTACAGTAAAAATATTCCTGCACCTATGGCTAGCCACAGGTCTTTGTGGTTGTTCTTATCCATGCCTAAATGGCTCTTCTTCCAGGTGGCCTGTTGGCTCTTGCCCTCACTGCCTGAGTGTCTTTGTTTGAACACCTTTTTACTTGAGACTCTTCCTGACCATTTTATTTAAAAGTATAATTCTACTCCCAGAAAAATCCAGCTTTCTTACTCTACTATATTGCATATATTACACTTTAAAATCTTACATATTTTGCATATTTATTTTATTTATTATCTGCATCCTCTTACTAGAATGTAAGCTCTATGGGGGTAGAACAGAGATTTTGATCTGTTTTGCTGTTGTATACCCAGTACATAGAAAAGTTGAGGATACTGGGTTTTTGTTCAATAAATCTGTTTTTACACAAAGAAAGCAAGATAGGAAGGAAGGAAGGAAGGAAGGAACGAAGGAAGGAAGGAAGGAACGAAGGAAGGAAGGAAGGAAGGAAGAAGAAGGAGAAAAAGTGAAGGATGAGAGGGAGAAAGGAAAAGAAATGGAGGGAGAGGAAGGCCAAAGTTGTGTAAAAGAACAATATGTTGTGTAAGAAAGTACCATTGATAGCATCAACTATTACTTCATACCCCTGACACTACTGATAGATCTAGAGGAAAAAAAACATGCAAGGAAGAAGAAAATAGAAAAATAAAAGAAAGAAGGATCTTTAAGGACAGAAAGAGAACTAAATAGGCAATCAGAACTGGCCTTGATAGTTTGCATTATTTTGCTTGATCCTGCAAGGCAAGGAAATTTGAGGCATGCCAAAGGATACTGAAAAATTCAGCTGAAGACAGTACTGGTCCAAACTCTGAGAGGAATCTAAGGATGGAGAGATAATGAGAGGCAGAGGAGAGCAAAAACTCAAGTTTCCCATATTCAGTCCTGGGTTTTTAAAGATTTTCTACAAAGAAAAGAATGAAGAACCAAGGAGGGAAAGTTAATCCATGTATCACTTCAAAATGCTTTTGCCAAAGTATTTTTTGGCAGTGTCATAATTTATCCTAGTGAAAGTACTTCTGTTTATATTTGAAGATTCATTTATACATTGAAAAGCTATTTCTTAAACAGACATAAGATTATTTGCATTAATAGTATGCATATTAATACTATCATTTCATTTTTAAGAAATTTATTCAAAGATAATGATAAAGGACTTGTATCAAGATATAATAAGTATATTTACTTCAGTTTGGCATATACAGTGAGATGAAAACCTTTTGCTTTTTTAACAATAAGAATAAATAAGTTATCTAGAGTCATTAATAAGGGGACTTTTTAGAGACTTACCTAGAACTTTGCTGTAGTACAAATTCCATTGTCTCCAGTAGGACTGAAATATATAGTCTTGCAGAGGATAAGACATGGCATTTTTGACTCTTTCACCGAAGGTCATCTGGTCAGTGAGCTCTGACAAGGTTGCAGGTACATAGGAGGCAGGTGAGGGGATTTTCCCACAGTGTCTCTCTACTGTTGAGGCTGGGGAGAACCTCAAGGTGTACATAAATGGAATTCCTAATTTCAGAGCAACCAGTTCCCCACACATTGTTACTGGGTCAGCTACCAGCACATCGAAACCATCTTTCTGAAGTCTTGACATTAACTTGGGGTTGTTTAGCACTCCATCACAGATTTGTATATTAATTTGAAAAAAAGTATCTAGGAGTTTTCCTAGTTCTTTGTAGAAAGTCCAGAGTGTGAGAGGAGTTGGTCTATGGTCTAGCCACAGCATTATCATATGTTCAATTAAGGAATCTACATTGCTCTTCGTGAAGGAAACAGGTACCACCTCAAAATTCACAGAAGAATCACGGTTGGACTTGATGAATAGAGTTGTTGATGCAGTTAGTATGGTCACATTGTGATTTCTTTGAGTCAGCTCTTCTAGAATGATCTTAATATTTAACCAATGGCTACCGTCTGTCGGCCAAATTAACACATTTCCACTTCGAATTATTTCAGTCAGAGTCAAATTAAAAACCAACAGAAAGACAAATTTCTTAGGCATGATGATATCCATTTTGGAAGCCAACCTACTATAGTTGCTTTCAGATGAAAATAAACTTTTAAAATATGTTTAGGTAAGTTTTTCAAATAAAATAATATGTTGTGTAACAGCTACACTTATTCATAAGTCAATTGATCTATAGGTGAAAAGGAAAACAATGCAATTAAAATTCTTATGTGCATTAATATTCTTATTTCAACAATGGAAATGAAATACAGTTCTCTATTAAAGAAAAGAAAGCAAGCAGGTTATAAGCCTGGTATCTGTGTACTCTGATAATAACTTTGATTTATAAAACGTGTCTCCAAGTTAATACATCTTTTCAGAATTAGGTTAAATTAAAAGTTACACTTCTTATTGGTAAAGTCACTTTGTCAAACATACAGTACCTCCAAGTTATGTGTCTTTATTAAAAGGTGTTTTTACGCACAAAGTGGATTAGGTATGGAAAATTTTCACCAGTTAGAATATTGTTCTTGTACTTTGAATCAAGTTTTTATTTTTATTCCCATCTGTTTACTTTAAAGGGAGGACTCCAAAGGGGAATAAAACATATAAAGCGCCAGAATTGTATTTAATAAGATTTTGTGTATAACACAGAAAAATGCTTAGTTCACCCCTTTACAATGAAATTAGAATAAAATTTCTTAAAATATGTACAATGCTACCATTTGAATTGAGAATCCTTAAAAGATTTTTGTTTGGAAGTTCTTTCTTACATGTTTCGCACCCAAAACCATGCCTTGACTCGAAGGTCTGTTCTTCCTGCGTGCTTGCTAAGCACGGCACAAGACAGCTAGGATTCAATTGGCTGATCCGTTTCTCATTGCCTCTCAGATTCGAAGGTGGCGCCAGCAACCACAAGAGCCTGGAAATCAGCCTTCACATTGTTTTAGGAACATGAGTAATCAGCTCCTCAGTAACTTTAAAGTTTTAGGCTCACATCAGTGCTTCCATTCCTTTTTTTATTTTTAGTTCCTTGATTAGTATTTAGTTATTTCTTTTGAATGCTTACATTTAGATAAACAGTTTCCCCTTTGTTTTCTTCTACAGAAACTATTTTTCTAGAGCTTTCATTTCAGCCCCAGGTCTACCGTGAAATGCTCTGCCATTTTTGTGATTATAATCTCAAGCAAGTTACTCAGCTTTCTCATTACAAAATAGGGGAGAATGGTGGGGCCTCATTCCTATAGTCATGAGGACTGAATGAAACAGAGCACGCCAATTATTCAGAGCAGCATCTGTGTACGATAAATGTCAGGAAGAGAGTCCTACATTATCTCATCGCCCCCTCTCGCTTCTTCTCACTGAGGCACCTGAGCTTTAGTGCCCAGGGGAGGAAGACTTTGCCATCCTAAAATATGCCTTTGGGACATTGATTCTTTTAAGCTGGCTATTTTCAAGAAATGAAAGGCTGAAGAAAAAACTTTGACTTCCCCCTAACTACCTAAAAGAATTTAGACAGACTGCCTGTTCCAGGAAAGGGGATACCCAGATAACTATAATTTAATGTAACTAGTGTGTGATAGACAGGGAGGAACCTGAAAAGGCCCCTTTGATCAAAATCTTCTCTGTGTCCTACTGCTACAGATGGCCCAGCAAACATTTATGTACCAGCCCTGGTTGGTGTGGCTCAGTGGATTGAGTGCCAGCCTGTGAACCAAAAGTCACAGGTTCCATTCCCAGGCAGGGCACATGCCTGGATTGCAAGTGGGGTCCTCAGCTGGGGGTGTGCAATTGGCAACCAATCAACGTATCTCTTGCACATCGATGTTCCTCCCCCTCTCTTGCTCCCTCGCTTCCCCTCTCTAAAAATAAATAAATAAATTCTTAAAAATAAAAAATAAATACATTTATTTACCATGCATTTGCTTTTCTGTCTCCATATAAATTGCATTCCTACCCTTTGAAGAACATGGCATATAAGCCCAACTGCCTGATCTGTCCTAGTCTCATATTCTATGGAACTCTTATATGTATATACACGATAATTTTGGACATTTTCTGCTGTTAACCTGACTCATGTTAATTTGATTATTAGTCCAGCCAGAAGGACTTAGATCAAAAGGAGGAATATTTACTTTTCCACCTCCACAGTGCATATGTTCCCAAGCACTGAATATTCTTCCACAAGTTTCAGTCATGCTCATCCTCTGGTACTAAAAGTTCAAAAATGTCTTATTTTAACAAATACACACACACACACACACACACACACACACACGTGCACACACACATCCACTTTAAATTGGAGATTCAAAGTTGCTATCTCATACTTCAAACCTTTGGAATGTTAAAAACAGGGAAAAATTGCCTTTGGACTGGGCCTAAGACAACATTGTGTACCAAAGAACTATTTGCAAGTATAACAAGAAAGCACATATTATGACTACTGGACTGAAAATTAAAAACATTGCTTAAAATTAGTGTCACTATGTTAGCTTATCTTACTAATAGAAATGCCTTCCTTCTCTTGGCATTTAGTTATTTCTTTTGAAGTATTTGCTAACACACATTTACTGTTTTAGTGCAGTTTAATGCAATGGGTTTTATAAGAAACAGAGTAATGAAAGCCAGTATCACCATTTACGGTTAACAAAAAGTTTTTCACACTTTCTATTATTAAGTTCCCTCCAACACCATTACCACCCTTCCTTTCTCAAAAATGCCCATTGGCTTCATCTCCTATTTGGAACACTATTTGTATTTCTGCCTGAATCAGTCCCTCCCAAATAGCTGTTCTTCTTGTTATCAAATAAATGCCTTTTGCCACTCACTTTGGACTTTTATTTTTAGGTTAACAATATAAAACTCAAGGTTATAGCCATAAAAATTATAACCTCTATTCTCCTTCATTGAGGAGAAAAAAATGAGTAGCAACTCTCTCTGGGAACCGTGCATGTCCCACAGCGAATCCCATCTTGGACGTCATGCCTGTGACTATCACCTGGCTCATGGGTCGTCTTGGAAAAGGTAATGCTACCAGTAATTTTTTGAAAGGTTCTAAAAAATCAAGATTAAATTAAATTTTAAAATAAAGGAAAAAAAGGAAGGAAAAAAGGAGAAGGAGCAGCAAAAGAAAGACTAGGAAGAAACAGTTAAAAAGAAAAGATCCAAGCCAAAATACATAACTTTTCAGAGAAAAGACTCCAATACATTTTTTCTCCTGTAAAGTGCCTTAAAAACACTGAGTATTCCTGTCCATGAACAAGAAATATTTCTCTATTTATTTAGTAATTCTTTGATTTTGTTCATCAGCTTTGTAGTTTTCCTAATATAGATCTTCCACATATTTTGTTAGACTTATAGCTAAGTACTAAATTTTTTTGGAACTGATGCAAAAAAAAATTAAAATCTCTACTGTAAAGTAAACACTATGGAGATATGTACGCTCAAATTTGATTTCATTTCTATCACTTTATTTTACATTAATTACCTGTGCTCTGTGTATACGTAGTTCACACACAGATCTAAATATTAAGGTCATAACTTTTTCTTTTTTGAAGAGCTGACGATTTTTTCTCTTTAACTTAATATATTTGCAAGATGGTTCATTGTTATTATACATGGCATTAGTTCTTAGAGATCACTCACCTAATTCTTATATATGATAATACATTACTTGTTTATACAAATCTAATATATGATTACTCACACACACACAATCACAACCTGTTTGTTTCTATAGTGGCCAAAGTATAAAACCATTGGTAGCAACAGCTAATGCTAATGGATCATAAATATTTTTTACTGGCATTAAAATGCTGCATTATTCTTTCCTTAAATGTTTTCCTAATTTTTGTGGCTTTTTTATGGTTAATATGAATATAAAAATAAAATTTAGCTGGTTCAAATTTTAACAAATATATTTGAAATCTGCAGCAGGCTTTTCTTCCTTTTAGTTAAAGAGAAGCTTTCCTAAGACCAGAAAGCTATCCTCAGGTAAATGTCCCCGGACAACAGAGTCACCTGGAGACTGTGTCTAAAGGAATGGCAAGTTCCCTACTGATAACATGGCCCAATTAAATTCTATTCAGCAAACTAATATAAGGGAGAAATGCAGCAGCAGATTTCAAAAGCTAAATAAACTCAGAATAAAGTACAGGAATAATAAAGTACAAAGAAAGTTAGAACTTAAAATATTCTAAATAATTGCTAGATTTACACCTGAAATTTTAAAAGGAGAGGAAAAAATTTCTAGAAGCTTTGGCATCAGGAAGTCTTCAGTTTGAACACTATTCTCAAACTAGTAACTATTTGATTTTATCTTAACATGTTTGATAGTAGTTTTTTCTTCACAATTTTATTGCAAGGATTAAGAGACATAATACACGTGAGGCACTTATCACAATGTCTAATGCACAGAATGAGATCAACAAATGTTAACTGCTATTACTATAATGACAATGAGTTTGAACCAAATACCCATAATTTGAAATAAAAGAACTAATTTTGACATTATAATATCCAATTTCTAGCAATTAGCAAAGATTAAGGATTCACTTTGAGGTTCTCATTGCATAACACTGCAGAAAACTAATCGTACAGAAAGCTGTTTTATTTATTTACTCAGGTGTGACAATTTGAGACCTGAGTGTACATGGATTCATGGCAGTGACTTTCATAGAACATTCAAGCTAAAGTAAAAGATAAATTCAAATTACAAGTTGGAAGTCAGTTCTATTTATCATTCACATTTATCACACATACAAAGGCTTGCACAAAAATAAATTACTCTGTCATATCAATACTTTTACTTCTTACCCAGTGCTTTGAATATGAGTGTCCATGTCCCTGGGCATCAATAAGAACGTGTTTTAGTAAAACTAACTTAAATAGTCATTCTAAGTCAGAAAAGGATCATTTGATCAGAAAGATGATATCATCAAAATCAGAGACAAGAATAGTTTTTAGAAATCTTCATTACATTCTCATGAACAAATTGTTAAGAAGTATTAGTTTCATGTGAAGACTTGAAGAATAGTGGAATTAATGGAACAGTGTGGTTTTATCGCTGGTATCAACTTACAAGCACAATACAATGGAACATGTGATACTGAGACTGCCAGCAAGGAGAAGGTTTACCTGGGGATAATCTCACCAATATGAGCAAGGAGCATGTTAACCATGATAATTATTATTCCAAGGCTTAGAAGGAACAGTTAATAAATATTAAATAATGAGATAAAAATAGAGACATATATAGTGAGCAAGGAACTCTCCACTTACCTTCCTCTATTTTATGAACTGAGATACTGTACATATTCACATGTCACTGTTAGTTTACTGCATGCATAAGGAGATTAAAGAGTTTTTGCAGATCTTAACAGAAACATTGAAACACTGATGTGAGAAACATCAATCGATTTCTTCTCGTATGTGCCCCAACAGGGGATTGAACCTGTAACCTATGTATGTGCCCTGATTTGGAATCGAATGTACAAACTTTTTGGTGTATGTAACAATGCTCCAACCAACTGAGCCTCCCGGCAGGGGCAAACAGAAGTCTTTTTAATAAATGGTGTTGGAAAAAACTGGGCGACCAGAAGCAAAAGAATAAAACTGAACACTATCTTACATCATACACAAAAATTAACTCAAAATGGATTAAATATCTAATCATAAGACCTGAAATGATAAAATTCCTTGAGAAAACATCGGTAGTAAGCTCCTTGACACTGGTCCTAGTGAACACTTTTTTTTTTTTTTGGATTTGAAATCAAAAGCAAAGGCAATAGAAACAAATATCAACAGTGGTACTACAAAAACTAAGAAAGCATCAGCACAGCAAAGGAAACCATCAACAAATGAAAAAGCAACCTACTGAGTAGAAGAAAATATTTGCCAATCATATGTGTGATAAGGTGTTAATATGCAAAATGTATAAAAACAGATACAACCCATTACCAAAAAAAGATCTGACTAAAAATGGGAAGAGGATCTGATACATTTCCAAAAGAGACATAAACCCAACAGGTATATGAAAAGGTGCTCAATATCACTGATCATCAAGGAAATGCAAAATAAAACCACAATGAGATATCACTTCATTATCGAAAAGACAAGAGAAAAGAAGTGTTAACGAGGATGTGAAAAGAACATTTATGCACTGTTGATGGGACTGTATATTGGTACAGCTACTTTAGAAAACAGTACAGTCATGCACCACTTAAGGACAGGTATAACTTCTGAAAAAATGTGTCATTAGGCAATTTTGTTGTGCAAACATCATAAAGTGCACTTAAACAAACATAGATAATAAAGCCTACTACCCACCCAGGCTGTGTTGCATAACTTATTGCTCCTAGGCCGCAAAACTGTACAGCATGTACATTGAGTACTGCAGGTAATTATTTTAAAATGGTAAATATTACTGTATTTAAACATATCTAAACTTAGAAAAGGTACAGTGAAAACATGGTATAAGAGATAAAAAATCAATTGAGCTTGCCGAACTAGAAGCTGCTCTAAGTGAGTTAGTGATTGAGTGGTTAGTGAGTGTGAAGGTGTAGGATATCATTGTACACTACTGCAACTAACAAGCAAAATAGTGACAGATGCAGAGCTGGAGAGCAGGATGAGAGCTGTTGAGGGTGTTGGGTGGAG
This sequence comes from Mormoops blainvillei, assembly GCA_004026545.1. Taxonomy (NCBI): domain Eukaryota; kingdom Metazoa; phylum Chordata; class Mammalia; order Chiroptera; family Mormoopidae; genus Mormoops; species Mormoops blainvillei. The sequence continues at coordinate 61,538 of PVJD01008738.1, forward strand.
AAAGAATGGAGGGATCACACAAAGAAGAAAAAAGAGGAAAAACTCATGGACACAGACAACAGTGTGCTGATTGTGGGGGTGGGAATAGAGAGGCGGGAAGGGCATAGGGAGATGAATGGCAATAGACAGAGCCTTGACTTGAGGTGGTGAACACACAATACAGTGTACAGATGATGTGTTGTAGAATCGTGCACCTGAAACCTATATAATTTTGTTAACCACTGTCACCCCAATAAATTCAATAAAAGTGAAAAAATAAATAAACACTACACTTTGGCAACATTAAGTTTACAAACCACTATGAGATTAAATCAAGCACAAGAGAAAATGATGCAGTCAAGAGATGCAGTGAACACAAGATGTATGAGATTGTTGCTAGTGTAACATGGCACGCTGTTTAGAGCAAAGTTGTTTTTTTTAATGAGTAGAAAGAGTACACTCTAAAATAACAACTAAAAGTATTTTGTAAATCCATAAACCAGTAACGGAGTTGATCATTATTATCAAGCATTGTGAACTGTACCTAATTGCGTGTGCTATACTCTTATAGGACTATCAGCACAGGTTTGTTTACACCATCATCACCACAAACACAAGAGTAATCCATTGCATTACAATGTTACAGTATCAACTACTGCTATCACTAGGCAATAGGAATTTTGCAGCTCCACTATAATTGTACGGGACCAACCTCATATGTGTGGCCTGTTGTTGACTGAAACACTATTATGCACTGCATGACTTTAAAGAGATTACTCAAAAATTTAAAAATAGAACTACTATATGACCTATCAATTCCACTTCTTGAGTATACATCCAAAGGAAAGAAAATCACTATTTCAACAAAATGTCTGGACCGTCATGGTCATAGCAGTATTGTTTACAATAGCCAAGATGTAGAAACAACCTAACGGTCCACTGATGGGTGAATAGATAATTAAAATGTGGTTATATATACAATGTTATATTTTTCAGCCCTAAAAGGAAGGTAATCTTGTCATTTGTGACAGCGTGGTTAGAACTTCAGGGCACTGTGCTAAGTCAAATAAGTGAGAAAGAGAAAGACAAAGACCATATGATTTCACTTACATGTGGAATCTTAAAAAAAAAAGAAAGAAACATAAAAACAAAAAACTCAGACTCATAGATACAGAGGACAGATTGATATTTGCCAGAGGTGAAAGTAGGGCCAGGCAAAAGGTGAAGGGAGTCAAAACATATAAACTCTCAGTTATAAAAGTAAGTAATGAGGATGTAATATACACCATGGCTACTATAGTTAATAATACTGTATTGTATATTTGAAAATTGCAGTATAGTTAAGAGAATAGATATTAAAAGTTCTCATCACAAGAAAAAATATGTAACTACGTATGGTAATGGATATTAATTAGACTTATTATTGTGATCATTTTGTAATATATACACATAACAAATCATTATGTTGTACACCTGACACTAAAATGTTATAGGTCAATTATATGTCATTAAAAAAGAAACAATTTAATCTCTTTTCACCCCTCAAAACATTCTCACCAATTAGGTATTAGATTTTATTAATTTTACCTGTTAAACAACTAACGCTAATTGAATAGTCTCTATCTTCTAGATGTTATTCTGATTTTTAAAAATTTGTTAACCAATTTAGCTCTTTCAGTAGCCCTGTTCAAAAGGGGATAAATAAGTGTAGGTACAAAGAAACTTAATTACTTCTTATGGTCACACATGTAAGCAGAAATTGTTTTTCTATAGCCTGCTCTCCTCAGTGTGTTACTGTGTATTCCCATCTGCAATATTTTTCTAGTTCATAAGCTACTACACGAGTATATGCTCTTACCACATCTTTCCTGGAGTGATGCAGTAGCCTACAGTCTAACATTTATCTACTCTAGGTCCGCATCTATCCATGTGCTTTATATAAGGTGCAATATTGTCATAATATTGTTTAAACTGTTTCCAGGTCCTTGTTAGATACAAACCAAGATGCTTAGCATGACATACAAGATACTTTGAAAACATTCATTTAATTCATTCACTCTTGCAATGCTGACATCTTCAGCATTCTTTCCCATGCCTTCTTATCTTACTCTGTGACCTTGCTAAATATTGAATCATCAGTAACACTCACAACAATGTATGTTATTTCTAGAATCCACAAACTTGGGCACACTGTTTTTTCCCCCACACTTATTCTTCAGGAACATTCATATTTTTCAAGAATTTCCTTTTGTGTCACCTCAAGTCTGAAATTTTTCAGAATACCATTTTGTCCTGCCATATACTGCCTATCTCCTTTACATAACATTTCTGTTCTTTATACAAATTTTCATTATCCACATCACTCATGTTGTAAATATTCCCTTTCATGTCTAACTTCTCTGTTTGATGATTATCTTCATCTTAGTCTTTGTTGTAGCCTCCCCTTCCAAGCGAGTACTTACTAAACAATAGGAAATATATGAGGTATGACTAGAGATTATCCACATATATGTGTGTTTTTAAAACACACATGAAGACACAAATGCCTATATTAATAAATGGTTTGTAGGAAGCTTAATCTCTTTCAGTTTTCCCCACACACCACTACAGTTTCTAGGCAACTTCTATTTTCAATAATATGTAAATGAGAATCAAATTCTAATTTTAAACCAAGGTATTTCTCTCTGTATGTTATGCATAAAAAAACTTGGTAGCTTTAAGTCCATAAAATTAGAAAACAACACACACAAAGCATATTGTCTTTTATGTTCTTTCCTGCTCTCACATAATAATAATAATAGTAATCAATATGTAGGATGGAAAACTGTTCATAGGAAATAAAAAAGAGTTCATACCTGTTTGCTTAAATTCAAATAATACAAAAAAAATGTTACTTACCCAAAGCTTCACTGTAGTAGGAATCCCATGATTTCCAAAGACTATTAAAGATGTAGTCCTGTAGATGGTAGGAGATGAAATTTCTTATTCTGTCAGTAAAAGGCATCTGGTCGGTGAGTTCTGATAAAATGGCAGGGACATAGGAAGGAGGGTATGGTGTCTTCCCACAGTTTTTTTCCACTGTTGATGCTGGAGAAAACCTCAAAGAGTACATAAATGGAATTCCAAGTTTTAGAGCTATTATATCGCCACAAGGAAATACTGGATCTGATACCAGGACCTCAAATTTGCTTTTCTTCAGCTTTTCCATCAGCTTTTGGTTTTTGAGAACACCATCACAGAGCTCTCTACACAGCATGTGGAAGTCCTTTAAGACTTTGCCAATTTTGTGATAGAACCTCCAGATGGTTGAAGGAGATGGTCTATTTTCCATCCAGGTCAAAACAAAATTCCTGATCACATCTTCCATTTTTTCTTTGTGAAAGGCCACCTTATATTTTTCGAATGTCAGAAATGGGGTATTGGTGGGCTTGATGTAAAGTGCACCAGAAGAAATTAGGATAGTCACATTATGCTGTTTTCTAATCAGTTCATCTATAATTATCTTAATATTTAGCCAATGACTACCTTCCATTGGCCAAATCAGAACATTCCCACCAAGAGTGATTCCTAGGAGACTTATCTGAAGAGACAACAGGAGAACGGTTTTTAACATGATGTCGTTTGATGTAGAAGATTTGATGAGATGTGGCACAAATTAATTTCTCTTCAAACAAAAAAGAAAGGCAAATTATTCTTCAGTTTTATTCAAACCAATGATATCCTTAAGAGCTTTCTCTTTACCAAATAATATTTGTCATGGTAACTTCACATTTTACAATAATTATAAGTTTAGGGGCAAGATGTATTGTGCCTGTCAACTTATGCTTTAGCTTTGGTTATGATTCTTTCTCTTGTTTTGTAAAAAATTTTATTGTGTATTTTTCCAGTACCAGATTCCTCAACCCTTTCTTTAATTGTTAAATTTTTACTATTAGATTGTTTGAAGCCACTGTATGAAGCCACTCAGGCCTGGAAACTGAAACTTCAGACATGACCCAAAATGTAGAGGTGCAACTCCGTAGTTAGCTTGGAACATAGAGATGCTAATTCCATTGGTTTTTCAATATTTAATACATTATATATATATAAACAGATATATATTTAATACATTATATATATATTATATATATAATGACACTAGCAATAATTAATTATAATTATAGTTACTAATTATTAGATAAGATTATTACAAAGAGAACACTTAAAATGTGAAGTACATAGTATAATATTTATTGCTCCTTTATCTTAATAAATCACTGAGAAAAAAAATCAAGTAAATAAATAAACTGTGTACAAGTATGTATGCAGGAGCTGATAGGTAGTGTTGCTGGCGAATAGGAGTTCTTTGAAGAGGATCACAGAGTCAAGCATATGCTTCTGTGGCTAGTGCTGCTCAAATAACGAGCTAACCTGTGTGAATAACAACTACTTTACATCTATATTCAGCCTTTTATAATTGCTAGCATTTATTAACTGCTCACTATATGCCAGACATTGTGCAATATTTTTTATGTATGTTAATATCATTTACTTTGCACTAAAAAAAGGTCCAATAAGGTAGATATTGTAATTATTCCCACATCAAAGAAGGAAGCATTGATCAAAGAAGGAGAGCAGCGCGCCAAAATTATAGAGCAGAAGAAGAAAGGAACTGCTGGTAGCTGCCTTAAGGCTCTTTTGCTCGAAAGCCTATTGTACTGAGAAAATTGATATAAATGGGGTCATTTCAAAATAGAGCCACCATCCCTTGCACATCTTGTTCCTCGAACATTTGTAATGTTTGAAATGAGTGAAATAACCTTTGGACTGGGCCAAATCAACATTGTCTTCAAAAGAAACATTTGCGAAGTTAACAAGAAAGAAGCGCTCCTGATTATAAGGACTGATGATTTTGGGTGTTCTTAGCCAGTGACCAGTTCTGTATAGCTAAAGAGTAATTTAACTTGTTAACATCCATATAAATTCCTTTCTTTTATTCATATAATTTCCCTTCCCTTTCTCACATAAACCTCTTTCTTTTATCCCTATAACTGGGACATTATTTGGGTTTCTGCCTAAACCTATGCCATGGATAGCTATTTGCTTTGATCGCAAACGAATGCTTGCCTCTCACTTTGGCTTTTTATTTTTAGGCTAGCAGTATTAACCACTAGGATAGATTGCCCCATTAAAGTGTATCATGTCACATTATCAACTATGTCACATATATATATATATATATATATGAATGATAAACTGCCCAAATCATGCTGACACAACATAAAATGTACAATATAAGTTTGTATAACCCACACTGGATAACGTAGAATCAAGTAATCTGAGTAAAATAATCTTTATGACAGTTGTGTGTGCATCTTTCTGTAAATAAGCAGAGGCGGCTTTTTTGTTTTAATAAATCTGTTAAAATTAAAAATTCTAAAGTTTTTAGTAATGCTTCTTCTGAACAACCTTATCACTAATCTGTAGTAAAACATGACTGCTTCATTAAAACACTTATTAACCTTACGAAGCACTATTCAGAGCTTAGCAGAGTAATAATCATACAGTTCACAAGACAGATTTCGATTCAAGGCTCTGTGCAGTAAGATGGTATAGTATACACAGAATTTCTGCCTCCTAGTGTGAGCCTCATCCATAGTGACTTGGAAGGAGACTTTTAAATAGTTGTCACAGTCCATTGGAACAAATAATTGATCTCAATTCACTGTTATTGTATTCATTTTACTATCAGGAAATCAGATCCAATGTTAAACAATCAAAATACAGTCATGCGCCACAGAACAAGGTTTCCATCAATGATGGACCACATATAGGATGGTGGTCCCATCAGATTATAGTGAAGCTGAAAAATTTCTATTGTCTGGTGACATTGTAGGCATCATGAAATTGCACTACCTTGCATTGCTCATGTGTTTGTGGCGATGCTGGTGTGAACAAAACTACTGCATTGCCAGTCACATGGAAGTATTGCACATACAAATATATTCAGTATATAGCACTTGATAATGATACAAACAACTATATTACTGGCTTGTGCATGTACTATACTACAGTTTTTATTATTTTAAAGTGTACTCTATTTATTGAAAAGGTTTGCTATAAAATGGTATGCTGTGTTTTACCAGCTGCAACCTCATACATATTATGTCTACTGTGCCTCTTGATTGCATAATTTTCTCCTGTATTGATTTAATCTCATGTTGTTTTATAAATTTGGTGTAGCCTAAGTGCAGTATTTAAAATATCTATAGTAACGAAGCGTAATATTCTAGACATTTCCATTCCTCACCACCCACTCACTGACTTGCCCAGAGCAACTTATAGTCATGTAAACTCCATTCATGGTTAGTTTCCTGTTCTGCATATTTTAATTTAGTACACCAAACCCAGCGTCACAACACAATTGGTGATCAAGAGGATGGGGTTTTAGGTGCGGCTTGTTCTCCTATACAATGCCTTTGGCTGCGCCTGGCTTACTGACTTTCTGGGAAGAAGTCATTGCTTTTTGGTGATCGGTGGCAGTGCGTCGTGCCCTGCTCATTTGCTGCTTCCAGGTGTTGCCCTGAATACCCACCCTAAATTGTCACTGCTGTAAAAGATCAGACTCCTCTGCAGAGACCAACCAACGGGCCTCGGTCTGAGGTGGGTGTATTTCTCAACAGTCTCTGAACAAGACCCTCCTCAGTGTTAGTTCTGGAGGTGACTGGCCATAATCATACTCGAAAGTCTGGTGTTGAGAGAAGGTGAACTAGATGGGGCAGTAGGGCTCCACCTCTTTCCCCCGGGAAAGGACTAGGGATATAGTCTATCTCCTGGGAGCCAAAGGGACTTCTGCTCTATTAGTACTGGAAGGAAGGTTGGGTGCTGGGCCTAGAGAGGGGTAGTTAGCAATGACCCCCCGTTGATAGATATTCCTGGTCTAATAGAAGAACACTGACCCAGTATGATGCTGCTGGACTTCACCTACCGAAGTATAGTCGCTTTAATGGATGATTCGTTTTCCCTAACCATAACTTCATGCAGGAAGGGAGAATAATTGCATCTAAACCCACTCAGGGAACAGTGTGGATCTCTAAAAGGTGGGAAGAGGCAGTCGGGTTGGTTGACACCAGTAACATTAGATGACAGCATGGTGATACAACACTTTTAACCCTACCACACTTTGGAGGAGGCACCAACAAGCTATTGACCTGCCACCACCCCAAAATAAATCTTCCCATGGGGCAGATAATAAACTCAGTGACATGTATGCCATATGAATCATGGGTTTTCAACCCCAGACAAGCTACACTAGAAAGTTGCTGAACTGCACTGCCCTCACCTGTGATGACACCCCAGGATGGGGGGACACTGAGTATTTGAAGCTAGCCCTAGAATGGCTATGCCCAAAATGCCACCAGCTGTGAATACTATCCAGGTGATTCAAGACCTTTATTTTAAATGTGACAAATGGTTCAAATGCTTAAAAGCCACCAACCCTGCCCAAACAGTCACTGATATGCTGACCTCTGAGCACTGGCCATTAAATTGTCCTAATTTCAATCTGATTTGTCTGATAGGCTGATAGGATTATGTAACTCAGACCCATATCTGCTAATACAGGGTCAAACACTAAATTATCAGGAACACAGAGATAAATTTGTTTTAAACCAAGGCTACACATGTGCCTCCAACTTTTACTACTTATGGACAGAGACCGCCTGTACCTTGGAGGAAATCACCACCCAATTATTTGAAAGGCGCAGCCCCGAGAACCCCCAAAATTTACTGAGGATTTAGGATATAAGTAAATTCTGTCAAAGTGCAAGCAAAACATAATAAGGGTGTCCCAAACCTATGTGACCCCATTAGACTGCTTGGACCCTCAGTTACCCTCCTGGGATGGCTCCCTCCACGAGCAACAACACTGGAGATGTCAATGCCCCAAGCCATGACATCGGGG
>PVJD01008739.1:0-13701 GCA_004026545.1 Mormoops blainvillei
GGCCACCCTCCCCCCAGGAGCCAGCGGTGACAGCTGAAGCCATGTGAGTGGATCCTGAATGAGGCTTTATCTCTGGCTCTCCGTCATCGTCCACTGTCCTCGTCCACTGTCCACCGTGGCACCAGCTCCCTCGGCCAGCCGGGATGGGACAGGCAACTAAGAGAGCCAGAGAGGTCAGGGGCTGGGCAAGGGGGGCTCCTTGGAGGGGTGGGGTGTTTTATATGGGGAAACTCTCCTGGGGTCAGTGCTGGAGAGGGGGCGTTCCTGGGAGGCATTTCAGGAGACATGGGAAGATTCCCAGGGCATCCCCACAGCCCCCAGAAGAGACCATGAGTGGGGGGCAGGCGAACTGGAGAGGTAACAACTGTGATTCTCCCACACAGATGATGGTGACTTTACCCTGGACTGTGAAAGGAATAGGACTCTGGGCTTCCAGCTGCCAAGCAGGTGGTGGGGGCTCCAGGCCCTGATCCACACCCTTTAACCCCTCCCTGGTGCTGCCCTCTGCCCTGACTTGTCCCAGACCCGGCCATGCCAGAGACAGAGACGCGAGCCCCTCCAGGCAGAGGGCTGCCCCCGGATGTGCTGGCAGAGCAGGTGGAGTTATGGTGGTCCCAGCAGCCGCGGCGCTCAGCGCTCTGCTTTGGCATGGCCGTGGGCCTCGTGGCTGGCTGTGGGGCGGGCGGTGTGGCACTGCTCGCCTCCACCAGCAGTCGCTCAGGTGAGTGGAGGCTGGCAGTAGGCACCGTGCTTTGCCTGTTGGCTCTGCTGGTTCTGGTTAAGCAGCTGATGAGTTCAGCCGTGCAGGATATGAACTGCATACGCCAGCCCCAACATGTGGCCCTGCTGCGCAGTGGTGGTGGTGCCGATGCCCTCGTGGTGCTGTTCAGTGGCCTGGTGCTGCTGGTCACCGGCCTGACACTGGCTGGGCTGGCTGCCGCCCCTGCCCCTGCCCGACCACTGGCTGTCATGCTGTCTGTGGGCATTGCCCTGGCTGTCTCCGGCTCACTCTTGCTACTGGGTTTGCTGCTGTATCAGGTGGGCATGAGTGGACACTGCCCTCCCATCCGCGCAGCCGCCCCCTCCGCCCACAGTGACCATGGTAGCAATGGCAGCATCTTCAGCATCTCAGGACGGCTGTCTGCTGGCCAGCGTCATGAGACCACATCCAGCATCGCCAGCCTCATCTGACCAAGCCAGAGCCCTTCCCACAGCCTGCCTCAGCCTCCACAGATCTGTGCCAGGGCGTGAGTGAATGCGTGTGTGCCCGTGTCCCCAGACTGTGCAGCCCTTCTGTGGGATCGTGTGATGTGTGATGAGACCATGCGTGTACCCACACATCCACACCAAGGCAAGGTGTGTGTGTGTCTTCTTGGAGCTGGGTGTTGTGTCCATGGAACTGTCAGAGGCTGCCTGTTTGTATCTGGAGTCTCCAGGCAGAGAAGAGTCTGGGATCCCTGGAGATTCTTGGCTCCTGTTCCCAACACCCCTCCCTGCCAACCCTGCCCACTAACACTCATCAGGGTTTTCCCCAGGAGTGACTGTTGCCCACCCCGGAGAGCGCACCAACAAGTCTTCATTGAGGAGAATCGCTGGTGACAAAGTGGAGAGAACACAGGCTCCAGAATGGGACAGGCCTGGATTGGACTCCCCTCTGTACCACTTCCCAGCTGGGGAACTTGGGCAAGTGACTTAACCTCTCTGAGCCTCAGTTTCTTGAGAGTCACGGTAGTGGTTGCGGTAATCAATTCTGAGAATCAAACAACATGTATGGAAGGACTGCTTACTTTACAGACGTGCAATAAAAGTGGTGGTTGCTATTATTGTTACTGTCGTCACATCCCCATCTCACCTAGAAAAGCTTCCTTCTCCTTCCCCACACTCATCCCTTCCCCAGGGAACACTCCATGCCTGTCTCGGGCTGACAGAAGGTGCCTCGGTGTCCTCAGTAAGACCTGCGCTTTCTCCTCTTAGTTACTATGAAGCTGGAGGAGAGACGGGACTTGGGGGGTACTCGGCTTCTGGAAGGTGATGGGTTTCCGGTCCCAGGGAGGAAAGGGGTGCTGAGCCCTTGGTATTTGCTCATGTGCTGGTTCAAGATGAAGCCTTAAGGGCTGGGGTTCTCAGGAGGCTGAAGTCCCTTCCCACCTCTGAAACCAGAGCATGCTGGTCCTGGTCCATGTAGCCGCTGCACTGGCTGGCCTGCGTCTGGGTTCCTGGGCACGGGAGGGGTGTCTGAAATGCCCTTGGATGCTCAGAGTCACTTCCTGCCTGAGGCCCACCCTGGAAGGGATCTCCCTTTCTGTGGTGCAGGAACACTCCTTGGGTGGCCAGGATAAAGTTCCAGCCGAAGAGAGCTCAGAGCATTTCATCATTGCTTCCTGCTTCCCCAGGTGCCAGTTACAGAAGCCCCTCAGAGACAGGGAGGTAGACACAAGACGTGTCTGCTAACAGGGGTTCGATGTAGCGCTACAAAGGTTCCGACAAGAGAACACCACTTTCAGCTGCCAAGATCAAGACAGTGTCCTGCAGAGAACGCCGAGCTGATGGATGAGAAGGGTGTTGCCAGCCCAGGGAGGGGGCCCCATGAGTAGAAAAAATAAGGTATGTCCAGGAGCCCCCAGTCTGCCAGAGGCACCCCAGACTCCTCCATATATTCAGACCAGAAACCCCTCTCCTCCCTTGAACTAGCTCCTCCATCTCGCCATTCACCCAGCGTCCAGGTCAGAACCCTCAGCACGGTCCCAGACGGCACCCTCGCTCTCTCCTCACCCCGTGCCCGGCACACACGTCAGCTCCCGCGGACTTCCTTTGGAGACAGACCTTCGCGCAGTAATCACACTCCACACTCACTACCCAGACAGAACCCTCTGCGTCGCTGTCCATTTGTGCCATGGCCTCTCTACTGTTCTCCCTACTTTCCCTCTCCTTGTCAATCCACCTCCCCGCCCCGGCCCCAGCACACACACGTGGAGCCCCAGGGACTGTGCTGAAACAAAAATGAAAATTTACCTGAAGATCCTTCCACGGCCGGCTCCTCTTGCAGGGTACCATGCAGATTTTAACATGATTTGGCCACCCACTCCCCTCTGATCTCCCCGAGAGCCAGACACACGGAGCTACTGCTGGACCTCACCCTGTTCTCACACTTCTCCCAGCCTCCATATGTCCCTTCCTTGCCTTCAAGACTCAGTTCTCTAGGGAGCCACATTCTCTGGGATTCTTCCTTGACCCGCTCCCCCCAAACTAGTGAGTTGCCTCTTTCCTAGCATCAAACTCTCAGTTGTAGACACCAGCCTGCAATTTCTTCTCTGTGTGCCTGTATGCTCAAACAGGTGGAGAGCTCCTTCTGGCAGGGTTTGGGTCTTCTCGCCTGTGCATCCCTAGTTCCCAACACGGACCCGACACACAGTAGGTGCGTTGTTGGATGGATGAAGGATTCCAGGTTAGTTGGATGGCAATGTGTGTATAAATATTAGGGAGAGACGCACCTGTAACTGGGAAAGGTAGGGAAGGTAGGTCAGTGTCCACTAGGGGCCCTGACTTCCCTGCGACCCCACACCACCTGCCCCCAAAATCCACTCTTCCTGGATCCCCAAGAGGGAGCTATCATTATTGCCAACTCCTGGGCCACTACAAGACCAAAGAACACCTCTCCATCCTGTAACATGGGAAGAAATCGTGTTTCTTTTCGGTTGAGACAGGGTTAGACTCTCCCATAATATTTCTTTTAAGAAAGTAAAGAAACACAGAAAGCAGGCCTAGAAAATGGGGAGGGGGAAGGGTTACTTGACAGAAACGTCTGGACGAGCAGCTAGTCTAGGCATGGCCCGTGTAGGCTCTCCTGGAAAGGGTGCGGATGAAGGATGTGGTTCGTGCCCCCGGAGGGCCTACTTCAAGGGGCAGTGGAGGTAGACAACTGCACACCCGCCTGGACCATCAGTTGGGAGGGTAAGAGATGGGTCAAGGCGCAGGCAGGGCAGGAATGCTACTGCTTCCTCAATCACCAAAGTCCACCCCACAACCTCCTGCCTCCAGCTCATTTACACAAAGCATCTCACAAAAGCCCGTCTCAGTCCACATTGCAACCAGCTGTCCACAGGACCCTCTGATATCTCTCCAAAGCTGTCCCTCCTTTCTTACCTCCCCCTCCTGTCTCCATCTCCCTCTGATTAAGATTCTGCAACCCATCATCTGTCTGCAAACCTCAACAGAGTCCTCTACTCCTTAGCCGCCTGCCTCTTTGGTCCCACTCTCCCGGGAAAGCCCCTCCATGGACAAATCCAAACATCTGCCTTCGCTGCACCCGCTGCCTTGGGCTGAGCAGTTATTAGAGCAACTGGCACTGCCAGGCAGCCAGGCGTCACCAGGAATTCCTCATCACCAGCCTCAACCTGGTCTGCAATGCAGCTCATCAGTTATGTTGTTTCTTTGTCAGCTGCTCCCACAGTGACCCACAACTACCCTCCATCCCTTCGCACTCCAGCAGCACCCCAGCACCACTCTCTGTAGGAGGCCTGAGCCCTCCACCTCATGAGAAAATGAGGGCCCTACAGAGCGGAGCCTCCACATTGCTCCCACCACCAAATCCCTCCTCCTCACTGCTGTCTATGCAATGACCTTAGCAGCCCAGCTGAGGAATTTGGACTTTGTCCTTGGGACACTGAGAAACATGGGAAAAGCTTAATCAGGGGAGTGGGGACTCTGACCAGAACAGCATTGGGGACTCACTGGTTGCAGTGTGGAGCCGGGATTAGCTTTCCAAGAAAAAGAATCAGAAGAAATGGCCAAACAGCCCCAGAAGAAGTGATGTCTCCATGGGCCTTGAGGGATGAGAAGCAGCTGGCCAAGCTAGGAGGCTGGGAAGAGTGCCCAGAAAGGAGGAGTAGCAGAAGGGTCCAGGGAAAAGAGAACTTGGCTCCTTCCAGGCACTACAAAGGGTGTGTGCGGCTGAAACATGGCGCACTGGCTGGGAAGAGGCCAGTCCCGGGCTTCCGCAGCTCCCTAGCACGAGGCACAGATTCTCAAGGCCAAGAGGAAGCCAGTAAAGGGTTGTAAGCGGAGGAACGGCCCGGTCAGAATTGTGTTTAGGACAATCATTCCACCTGCAGCACAGAGAATTAATTGGAAGGGGCCAAAATGGAGGCAGGGAATTCAGCTGGTTGATTAATGTCATCGCCCAAGTGCGAGATGATAGAGATGTAGACAATGGAACGGCCGTTGGGACAGAGTGAAACAGAACGGACTCCACGGACGTTCAGAAGCTGGGACCAGCAGGTCCTCGTGACCGACTGGAGGAGCTTTTTAAGATGGAAGAGATGTGCTGGGTTAATGTCCATAGAAAGAGGGTTAACATACAAGGTAGAAAAGAAGCTGCTCTTAAAGTCCCTGAACAGGAGGCGGGAAGGGTAAGTCCAGGACACAAAGTAGAGGCATGGGGCTTATAAAGCCATTTTGATGAGAGAGAAGCAAGAAGGGACACAGGCTAAGTTCGTAGGTTTTGTAGAAGAAAACTGAGGGAGGCCCTGGGCAACAACTAGTCTGTCTGTGAGGCAGAGGCCATTTTAAAGAGCCGCTATGGAGGATGGGAGAGGGATATCACCACGGAAACAGCCAGATTGCAGGAGGCTGCAGGCCAGGCATTAACAGATTCACCAGCCCGGGCAATGCTGGGGCTTTCTCAACAGCACGCAGAGGCCAGGTACCAGGTCCTAGGCTAGAGTTCACCTGGACTATGCAATGCTGAGACAACGGGGTACGTATGCTGAGGATATTGGCGAGACAGGTTGACATAACAGACCCTGAAATCAAAACTGGTATTGGGTGAAGAGAAAAGACAAGAAGGGTTCGATGGAGACAGACTATAGTGGTGTGAAGCTAGCGGTTCCTGTTAGGTAGCGGAGAAGGTAGAGAGGAGAGACCCGCCATGTTTCTCCTGGGCTCAAGAGTCAAACTCTAGGTCCTTAACCGTGTCACCTGGATGTCTGGATACTGGAAGAGTATGTTCCAGAAACTTCCAAATCCGTTCCAGTCCAGGTGGAGTTTATATCATATCCAAGCACATGAGACCTTGGGCCTTCTGAGGACACTTGAGTCTCCCTAGAGGAGCTCCCTCCAGGGTGTAGGGGACCAACATATGCCCCTTGTTCTCAGCTCTCTGTACAGCACAGGGGTGCCTTCCTGACTGTCCCTTAGGACCTAAGAGACTCCCCTGGGCATAGGCATGGAAGTCATGCCTCAAGGGATTGCACATACCACTCCTACCATTCCTACCCTCACAGCCTGCCACCCCAAACCCAGAGCTTGCACCCAGAGGCTTCTCAGCCCCCATTCATTTGGGGAGTGGGAGAGGTGCCATCCCAGCACGATAAATGCAAGTACAACAGGCAGGAGGTTCCTTCTCAGGATCCATTTATTTATTTCATCATCATCATTATTATTATTTTTATTTATTTATTTTTTTAATCCTCCCCTGAGGCTCTGTTTAGAGGGAGAGGAAGGGGGAGAGGGAGATGTGAGACAGAAACATCGATTGCATCGCCTTCCATATGCACCCCAACGTCTGGCAATGAAACCCACTGGGTGCACAGGACAACACTCCAACCGACTGAGCCACCCGGCCAGGGCATTCTGGGTCTGTTTAACCATTAAGTTGGGGTGAGATAATGGCATTATTGCTGAGTGAAGAAGCACTTACACTAACTTGTTTGAGCCTCAGCTTCTCAGGCCATAAAATGGGGGTGTGCCCCCGGCAGGGCCGTTGTGAAGAAGCGCTAGAACTTCAGTGCTACCATGACGGTTGTGGTTGTATTCCACAACATCAGAGGCTAATTCAAGGCCTTTCTGAGCTGAGTTCTAGCAAACAGAGAAGCTCAAATCCCCAGCCCCGAGCGAATGAGGAGGGAGGAGGCTTGACCAGCTTTTTCCATAGGATTAAGACTGGTCACTTGCTGTGGGGAGGTCCTGTTGGGGGGTACGATTGTCCTGGGGGACCCACAGGCAAATGGCTAACACTTGCAGATGCTGGCTCTGTTCCGCTCCACTTATATAGCTCATTTAATCCTTCTAACAACCATGTGAGGCAAGTACTATTATGATGCCCATTTTCCTGAGAAGAAATTAGACCGCTGAGGGTATAAGTAACTTGCCCAAGGTAGCACAGCCCATAATGGCAGATCCAGGGATTCTTAGCTCTCAGCTCACCTTGCTACTTGCAGGGGCTTCTTAAACTTCCTACCTGTGGCTTGTGTGACCCCTGTCTTTGGCCTCCACATATGGACGAGGGCTCTGGCTCTGCTTTGGGGACAGCAGGACAAGGCAGCCTCTGCAGTAAGGTCAGGGTTGGGGCTCCCGGACATAGCAGGTAGTGGCAGCTGCTGGGGGCGTCAGGACAGGGTACAAGGCCGGGGCGGAGGCAGGCTGGGGCCGGGGGCTAAGCCAGAGAAGACAGAACAGAGCCAGGTCTGGCTGAGTCCCGGGCCTCCCAGCAGGATCAGCATCCCTGGGCCCTTGAACCTGTGGACCAGGTCACGTGCCCTCTTTGTGCACAGGGCCAGGCCGGTGGAGCACAGTGGCGACGATTCCTCAGAGGAATCCAGCAAGGCCTGTGAGGACAAGGTCCAAGGTACTCAGGACCCCAAGGTCCTGCTCAGCCAGGCTTGCGGCCCATAGGAGGTTCTGAGGGAGCCCTTGCAGCTGACCCGAGCTGGGGGTTGGGCTCAGGAAAAGCAACTGCTCATCTGGGATCAGGCCCATACCTTCTCCTGGATCCCTCAGCCATTCTGACTCAGGTCCCAAGGAATATGTGAAAACGGGGCCAGCTGAGCCGCTTTCTGGCCCAGGAGAGCCCCTCCAGCTCGGCCTTGAGGAGCATTAGGACGGGGGACAGGCCCACTCTTCCCTCGGGGGCCAGATCTCAGGCTGGGGCAGCCTCTGCTGCTGTGCCAGACACAGGGACTTCCCAGGTCTGTGAGAGTCCACCCATCTCGGGACTTAGGAAAAACTGCTGGAGTTGGGGCTGGATCCTGGGCCCCCTCTCCGGCTGCCTTTCGCCTGTGAACAAGCCCTTCGATGCCAGTATTTCCCTACTCAGTTCACAGTGCCTCTTCAATGCCACTTCCATTACCTAAATCACTCCCAGGGTCTCAGTGACCCTGTCAAAGCTGACTATCCCCAAACCCATGGCAGATGAGACTTCTCCCCGGTGAATCCCAGCTGCCCTTGCGCACCTTTCCCTGGAAATCCCACATCTGGCACGGGATCCTCATTCCCCAGAAACCTGCTCTTCCTCAATGCACCCAGCCACCCAGCCAGGAACCAGGGTAGCTTTGTTGACTCATTCCTGCCCCCCACATCCGGCAGCCCTACCTCCTTAAAATCTCTGGAATCTATTCCCTGCGCCTAAGGGAACAGATATTAGTCACATCTAAGTCACCTCTCTCTCTTGGTCTCTGCCCTCCAACCCATCACTATGCAGCATCCAGAATGACTTTTCTGTCATGATTACATCACTCTCTTGCCCAAAATGTTTACAGGTGAGCCTAGCTTGCTCTTGGGTTGAAGTGCAAGCTATCTTGGCACCAAGGCACTAGCTGATCTGGTCTACTCTTCAGCTCCATCACTCCCTGGACACCCCTCAGACCCTGTGCTCCGGATCCAGCCCCCGTTGACCTCCTGCCTTTTTCTCAGGCACCTCTCTACATGACTTACTCCTCACTTCCCTTCTCTGCTGGCTCTTTCCTCAAAGCCTAACATGGTGTCTGGGTGGACACAAGGTGAGGTGGCTGCCTGGTTCATGACTTCCTCTTGCCTGGGAATGACCTGGAACAAACAGGAGGGGCCCCCAAATCACATTTGTGCTCCATGAGCCTGCTCCCACAGGCCACGGCTGGTTGGACCTGTGGTGGATACTGGACTCAAAAGGGGCCAATCAGATTCTCCTGCCTGAGTGCTTGAAACTCAGAATTGGGAGTTTAGGCATCCCAGGCATAGAGTCTCATTCATGCCCATAAATGACAGAGTGCTAGAGGTACTGTGCCTGACCTCAGGCTGCTGGGACCATCTGCTTCCTGCCCTCCCCAGTCAGCTGTCCCTTTAATTCTGTGCAGAAGCCAGGATTCCTTTCCATTTCTTGCAAAAGAAGCGTGACCTGACTCCTTTGCGCCAATATCCCCACCGACAACTACAGCCCTATTCTTCTCCTATCAAGTTCTTGATCAAGTCTTCCACAATCCACTCCACTCCCCTACGTTTCACCTTACTCTTGAGCCCACAGTAACTGAGCAAATTTTGCAAATATTTATTTAGCATCTACCTTGCACAAGAGTCTTGAGGGCACAAATAAAACACAGCCCGTGGCCTCAGGGGGCTCAGTCTAGCTGTGGGGACAGGCACAGTAAGGAGCAGGTGCAAACTGCAGTAACGATCACGGTAAAATGCGGCGAGGGCGATGATGGTGGAGAAGAGGCTCGCAGGGCTTTATGAGAGGGAGGGGCTCAGTGGAGCGGCATCTTCCAGCTACCAGACAAGGAACAGTTTTATGCGCAAGCTCCATCCAGTTCAGGGAAATAAAAACGAGCAACTATTAATTTTTATTTGACATGAAAACGGATTTAGTAATACCTGCGAAGAACAGAATATATTATAACCACTTAGATTATCCACTTTATTGACAGGAGAAAATTTCAGTAAGAAACTTGGCACACTGATTTTCACCTGCTAAATGTTATCATCTGGTGTACAGTAATAATTACTTAAGTAGGGAGGCTAACAGGGAAGGGCAAGAAAGGAAACCAAGAGGCTGACAGAGGCCTTACTTCTCTAGTTAGGCCCTTGGTAGGCTTTATCCTGAGGATAGCAGGGAGCCATTGAGGGTTACTGAGCAAGAGAGTGTCATCATCACTTTGGTGGCTAGTGTCAAAGGAGAAAAATTGCTCAATGCCTGGTTAGCCCTTAAACCCCAGCCACCTCTGTCCCTGAGGTTCGTAGCCCCCACGTAGTTCTCGCTGTCTTCAAGCTGTCAGGCATGACGGGGCAGGGGTACCCAAAGAGAGGGGCTCAGAGGGAGAAGTGGCTCCTGCTGCCCTCCACCCCCAGCCCGCCGGTCCCAGGTTGAATGTAATTGTCCTCAATGAAGCCATCATCATCCTCATCTTCACCCATCTCTGGACAGATCCCCTTCCTTGTCTCTGGCAGCCGGCGGTGCTGGTAGCTGGTGAGGTATTTGTGGCAGAGGTGGCATTTGGCAACAAGTGCAATGAGGACAGAAAGGACCACAGCTCCGAGCACAACCCCCACCAGAATAGGCCATGCCCGGGCCCCGGTGCCTGGCCCAGGGGATATGGCTGATGCTGTGGGGAGCTCCGAGGGCCCCACAATGGCTGCAGAGAAAGGGACAGCATTATGAACCGGGCCTCAGAGGGGTTCCCTGGTGAAATGGAGAGGAGTGGGGGCAGTGCCCTTCCCCCAGTCCTAGCATCTAAGCAGTCCCTCTTCAGTCCCCCCCCACTGCCACTTACTTTGGTTTGTCTCACTCATGGAGTGGCTGGAAGACACCCGTGAGCCTCTGCCTCGACCAGGAGAGCCCTGGCTCCAAGAAGATCCCAGGTGCTAGGCAGCCCTGGGGCACAGATCCTGGAACAGAAGCACACGTGTGGCTGTCGGGGGAGGGTCACAGAGCACGCATTTCAGGCCACCCTCACAGCAATGTTAAGGTACTGCACAGACTCCAGAGGCTGGACGGCTAACCATAACCAGTTGTTCACAAGAGAGAAACAAGCTGAGAAACGGGCTATTTGTAAGGGGAACATTGTAGGGGCCAGCTCTGGAAGTAGCTGGAAAAAAACAAATCAGTGCTGGAGCTTATACTGAGCACACCTTATGACTCAGGCACCCAGCATCATGCCCACAGAAATCTGTAATATGGGGGTAAACATTATCACCTCTCTATAGATGAGAACTCTGAGGCCCAGAAGCCTGAACTAACTCAGCCAAAGTTCCAGCACTTGAACCCAGGTCTCTGATACCAGGGCCCAGAACCCAGTTTGCTACACTGCCTGGTAAGCTGAGGATGGGCAGTGGGGGCAGAGGCAGTCCTGGCTCCCAGAGGTTGGGCAATAGCAATTGCTTGGAACTAGCAAGCCCGAGTGGAAACCACACATGGAAGATGGTACCAGTTCCCACCCAGGGCAGACCTGGCCCCTCTACTCCTGAGTCAGGAGCCCTGCTGACCCACCTCTAGCCTCGGCCCTTCAGGCACATCTCAGTCCATTCACCTGTGCCCTTAGAGGGAGGCTATAGTCAGGGAGCAGCCAAATACAGATCACCTGAATCAGGGAACCATCTGGATGAGCATCACTAGGGTGGGAGAAGATCTAGAGAAGAAGCGCCTGAATTAAGGGAGTATCTGGAGGAAGATTATCTAGGCTCAGGAATACCTGGGGGAGGAGCACCTGAATCAGAGGTGTGGGGGTGAGGAGCAACACCTGATTCTGGGGAGTATCTAGAGGAAGAGCACCCAGGGAAGTACTTGTTGGAGGACTAACTAGGGCTGGAGATTATCTGCAGGTGGAGTACCTAAATCAGAGGAGTATCTGGGGAGGAGTATCCAGGGTAAGAAAGAACCTAGGAGAGAAGCACCTAGTTTAGGGGAGTACTCCACCGTAGTGTTTCATACCAATACCTTAATGAGACCTCACCTCCTAACCGCCAGCCTGTCACCAAGTCCATCAGTTCTCCCTCTAAATATCTCTGGAATGCTTACTCCCTCTCCTTTGCACCCACTGCCACTTCCCCAGTCCAAGCTACCTTCATCTTGTACCTCAGCTCTTGCAATAACCTCCCAACTTGTTCTCTCCCGATCTCCAGTCCATCCCCCAGAGAGATGGGCCTAAAGCCCAAATCTGACTCCATCACTCCCGTTTAATAATCTTTCACAAGCTCCCCATACCCAATGCCGCATGCAAATTCCTCAGCCTCACAGTGCAGCACAGGGCCCTCAGGCCAAACTCTTCCTCTTCTTCTCCACGATTCCCTCCCCCTGCACCCCACCCCCGCCCCTACACACAGACCTCCCACTTCACCCGCCCTGTTTCCCAGCCACTCCCTCCCTCGGTTTTTTGAGTCCACCGCCCCTCAAGGTCAAATCAGACCATGCCAGCCTGTGAGGTTGCCCCAGGACCCTCTGGATGACCCCCTTCACTGGCCTACCCATGAACCACCAGTCAGAATTGGGCAGTTTACTAGATGGGCAGCTCCCTGGGGGCAAAGACTAGGCTGACTAACCTGTTCCCCGGGACGACCTGAGAGCTTGGCACTTGGTTGCGCAGTGCAAGTCTGTGAGCCGAGGGAGGGAGGGAGCTGAGGGTGAATACGGGGATGGGGGTGGGGCCGGGGACATTAGAAAGGAGAGGTAAATTATTCAGTCATTCATTAGCAAACATTCAATAGGTGCCTACTGCGGGCGCCCCAAAATAACATTCTGTTGAATTGAAATGAACTGAATTCATTTTGACCTTTCTCTTTCTCCTTTCCTTCCTGTCAGGTCCCTGTGGAACCTTCCCAAGGACACACACCCACACCCACATACTGTCATCCCACCACTTCAGGTCACATTTCTTCCACCAACAAACACGCACCCCCTCTGATCTTCACAAACATACACACCCACTCTAATCTGTAGCTCCTTTCCAGCTCCCGGGAGCCCTCAGGGATTTGTGGGTTCCTCCTCCCAGCCCCCCAATTCTTCCCCCCTACTCCCCACCTGTAGGAACTGTGTACAAGCCAGTGGAGGAAGCTTCCGGCTGGGGCAGGCAGACAGTGGGCGGGCCAGGACTGCCGCCTGACTCACCTAGGGCCAGAGCAGGTGGGGCTGAAGCTGAAGGGGGAGGGCGGAGGGCTGGGCAGCAGGCAACGCCCCCAATAGGGACTACCTACAACTTCCCAAGCTTTTGCTGAGAACCTGTCGGCGCAGACTTCACCCCCACCCCCAGCACGGGGAGGAGTGGGGCGGCCTAGGGAAGGTGGGATCCTCAGAGGGAGGGGCTGAACCCACGGGTCCTAGAAGGGGCGGACACCTCAGCAGCCCGGCGGCCCCGATTAGCAATGAATTTCCGGTGACAGGTGCAAAGTCCGGGGCCGAAGAGGAAGCTTTGCAGGCCTGTGAAGCGGTGGGCCGTAACCGGGAAGCTGGGGGCTTGGGCATTCTTTCCAGGCAAAGCCAGAGGTTCCGAGGACACTCAAAATTGCCTGGAAATGTGTGTGAGTGTAGGGGATGTGGAAGTCAACGCTGAGTGTGAGTTCAGAACCCTTTGGGGAGCGTATATGTGCCTTTGAAGGGTGATGGTGTGTATGTGTGTTTACCTGGATAGAGGGTGCAAGCCTTCATCTGGATCTCAAGGAACCTGTGACCCCACAAAGCTGGGCTCTGAATTTCCCTTTTACGCTACTCCTTGTCCTTGAAGACCCAGTTCAGGAGTCGCCTTCTACCCAGGCCAGCCCCGCCTCCTCCACGCCCCGCCCACGCTTTATCACAGCGTTTCTCTATTTATCTTGTAATGATTTCTTCCTCTGCTGCCTCCCCCCGTAGCCCAGGAGCTCTCCCAGTGTAGAGCCAACTTCTGACAGGCTCTGGCTGGCCAGCACTTGGCACAGGGCAGGCTCCCCGTGGACAACTACGGGTGGGCGGAAGGATTGCGTGAGCTA